>KL660754.1:155191-178409 GCA_000732775.1 Stachybotrys chlorohalonatus IBT 40285
CACCCTTCCGCCACAGCGTCTCCAACGGTCGTCCTCCCCGTGATCAAACGCCCCCAACAACGCGGTTGGCATGTGGAAGAAGAACAAAGACAACCAAGAGACAGAGAGAGTCCGGCGATGCCAAAGCTGTGCTCGCTGCCCATGACCCAACCCGTCTTGTTGAAATTGGCGATTTCCCACTTGGGCCCGGACACCCCTGGCTAGACGTCCTGGGACCCGCAAGGTCCTCCAAGGATCCTACCGCTAGGACATGCCAAGCGGCAAGCCACCAGCCGACCAACTGCCTGGATACGTCAATATTCTACGAGGCCAGGCCCATGCCGCTATTGTAATCACAAATCACAAGCTTAGACTTTGTTCAGGTCAGGAGCAAATACCGCGTCCTGGCTAGCGGGAAGCCCTGCTTCAGCCAGGGTGCCTTGGCTGACCCCGATCCCTGATCGTGCTGCCCCTGCGCCTGACCCTCATCAGTGACTCCGGTTCGTATTGCACCTTGCAGTATCCGTAATGACATACAGTTCCTCAGACATTTTACTACCTACTGATGCGCACAGTCGACACTTTCTCCTCTTTCATCCTCTTATTCTTCGCAAATTCTCGAGCACCTCTTGGTACCTCTTGAAGCCAAACTAATCAGAAAAACGTAGGAGTGCGAACAATATACGACGACGCACCAAAGAGACCCCCGTGCGTCGAGCGCAGCATCAGACGACAAATATAGGAGTTTTGAGGAAATCGAAAACCATGGCATCGTCCTTTGTCGCTACGCAAAGACACACTCGCGACATGCCTTCCGGTTTCGACTCCAACATGCACCCTTTCGATGAACGACCGACCGGTTATTTCAATGTGGCACAGCCCGTCATGTCGTCGCCGCCGCTGCAGTCATATGCTTCATATTCCTCATATCCCATGTATGCCGGACTGCAATCGACCAATACCCAAAGGCCTATCTCTGTCGGCTCCCACCCTATTGTTCTCAACCGACCACGAAAGCTGTCCAGTACTTCAGTCGCTACCGTGTCCACTGTATCCTCCCAGCACAGCGTTTTCTCACCAATGGAAGGCCCCTCTCCAGGCAGCATCACTAGTGTCGAATCGCTGGGTTCCGCTCCCTGGCAGCGACCCGAGATGTTTCGCCGGTCGGCCATGACTTCCACTGTGCCGAGAAAGGCTTCCAAGCCGGACGAGATGTTCGGCAGGCTACCTGGTGAAGTCCTCGAGCTCATACTGGATAAGCTAAAGGGCTCTCATCTCGACAAGGGGAATGACAGTTGTGCGACCTGCTGGATGCGTGACCTCTGCAATATCTCCCTTGCTTCCCGGAAGTGGTCCAGATATTCGCAAGCTGCTCTGTAAGTCTTTGTGATGCCCTTGTGGAGCGGAGCCCACAGTTGCTGAGATGTGCATATTTCTAGCTACACCGACATTCAACTTGTTGGTCAAGACTCGGCCGCGCATCGCAAGAAGTTGAAGACGGTTCAGGGATGCCGCATGTTGATTCTCCGACGAACTCTGCGAGCTCGGCCGCACCTTGCTGCTCTAGTCCGCTCCTTGAAGGTCCCAACTTACGAGGGTTTGGTCAATGGATCAAATCCGAAAGGTAGCTCATCTCTCGACCAATATGAGGATCTTGTTGCCACGCTGGTCATGGCTTGCCCAAACCTTGAAACACTCGCCGGGCCCTTGCCATCCTATTGCCACTCGTTCAAGAAAATCATACATGCCCTTTCGACCCGGCGACACCTTCGGGAAATGAACTGGGTTATTAAGCCGCTTGCTTCGGATCAAGAGCGCCGAGCGCAGACTGTTTCTCAAGAACGAGCAAGGCTGTCGACGCCCAGCCAGCTCGATCATGTGGATCAAGCAGCATTCTTCGATTTTCACGCGGACTGGTCTTCCTTAACAACACTCTCGATTTTTTGTCAGCCGGGTGCTACCTTGGCCCCTGATCAGCTGCTCAAACATACTATACTGTCTTTGCCTTCGTTGCAACACCTCAACCTCTGCAACCTCCCTCGCAACGCGTTTAATGACAACAACCTGGTTTCGCTGCCCCCACTGCAGAGCTTGTCACTGTCTCACATCGATGGAATTACGTCCAGTGGCCTTTCTGCCTTCGCTACTCTTGCGAACAGCGCTCCTCTTCGCAAGCTTCAGCTCCGCCATACCCCGTTGACATCCTTGCCGGCATTGGCTCGGATCTTATCTAACCTAGGTTCTCTTCAGGTGTTCTCACTCGTTCAAGTCTTGCCGCCGACTATGCCCGAAGCTGATTCCTTCACGTTGTGGATGATGCCATATCTCGCCTCCGCCAGCATTTCGAAACTGCACTGGGATATTACCAACCACCTTCCCGATGGGAACCCCGCTGACGATATCTTGGCGAGAAGCATTGCGGCTGGAGGGTTTCCGTCGCTCAGGACATTGAGAACTCCCAATGATCCCGAAGGAGTTTTCCAGGATTTATGTCGGCCCGTGTTTCGTTTGGATCTGGCGCCCGATCGGTTCCGCAAACACAGCGTTTCCAGTTCGAATGCAAGTTCGGCATCCGGATCAAAATCCCCAAGCAAGCACATGCTGAAAAGATCATCATTCTCATCACCTGCCTATGCTAGCCAGCCACAACTCATCTCGCCTTGTACCGACCTTAGCAGCGCGCGGTTGGCCGCCCAGGCCCGTATCGAGAAGTCCCGACAGACACCTCGGTTTTCTATCAACGTTACAGAGGATGGTGCTTTGGTTGAATCTTTTCAGGTAGCCGGCTTCATCGGTACCGTGGGAAGTCCCATCGAATATTACCTTCGACCTGATGATGGGTCTAGTGATGAAAAGGGTGGCCTTGTTGACGTTCGGGATCTCGCGCCCGACGACAGTGCGGCCCAGGTTGGCGGAAGGGCTGGCTGTCAAGGGCGATGGAACATGAAAGAAGGCGTCATGGCGGATAAGAGGGAGAACGACAGCTGGTGGCACACGGAGCGACCACGGTGGAGCAAAGTCACAGTTTAAAGGATGAATTTGTTACCAGCGGAGCAGTTGGCGAACAACTCCTCAAGGACGTGGACAATGGTGGTAAACGGAGGTGATGTGGCGTGCCGATTTACACCCGTGCAACAGGGCAACTAATGATTGAATGACGACCATGAACGGACCTCTCACTGCTATAGGATGGAGAGAGAGGTTCTTGTATAGCTGGAATATGTAAACGGACCAGGACATAGATTCACATTCACCTAATATAATACACCGTCGCGATAACGCGATGAGTTCATACACCCAACATCTCGACTCCGCACGAACAATCTACACACTGAGCATCGTGGTGTCAACAAAGAGCGCGCCAGCTTCACCTCTTCATCCAATGTGTCTAGATGGGATATGATGTCTAAGTTGGCAGTTCTCTGGGATTGTCTGAACCACCCTAGGCATGAATTCTCCATTTCCATCAACTGGTGCTTCGTGGGAACCGTCCCACGATTCCGAAGCAAGATCTACTTTTGCTTTGTTCTGGGCTATGTCTATCCGGGAAGTTCTTCATTGCAGGGGCCGAGGAAGCAAATGACGCCGAGAGAGGCGCACCATCGCGGCTTAAATTCGAAAGGGAGCGTGGGGAGGAGGGAAAAAAAAAGGCACGACAACATTCCATAAGATGTTATTCCTATCTAACAATGCATGCCGCCGCCTTCCGCTTTTCCCTAAGAGACCCACGGGTTTCTGGACTTGGCTCGTGCTATCTTTCCAGTTCACGATTATGATCAATGATAAATGTAATTACACAACACCAAATTTTTGACCGGAGAAGAAAAAAAAAACATCACCCTCGAGGCTTCCATTAGAAGTGTGTAACCCAGCAACAACCACGCAAGTAAACATCAAAAAAGCAATGACGCCATGCAGTCGTAAAGTATGTGTATTTTGCTCGGGGATCATGTGGAGATCTTCTGCCCACTCCTTATTTAGCGGCTAGAAAAACTTGCTCTTTTTCTTGGTCGCGGGTTTCTTTTGTGTGTCGCCAAGAATGTCATCAAAGGTCAGGCTCGACGTCGAGGCTGGATGGGGTAGATCCTGCTTAGGCTCACCCGGGACCATTGCTGCGAGGTTGGCCATGGACGCGTTGCGGCTCCCTCCATGACTGCTTGGCGGCCGTGGCCCGACAGAGCTGCTGCGGCTGCTGCTGCCAACCACTCTGGGCAATGATGGTGGATCCAAAGGCACAGGCTCCAGACCGAGAGCCATGCTGGACCGCCAGGCATGACTAGCTCGATCTTGCGATGGAGACAACGTCCGCGTGCGAAGCGTAACCTGGGATGACCCCTGAGACAACGCTGGCGAAGCAGGACCTGTACCCAAGAGTGGGTTGGCTAGCATGTCGTTACCGCCAAAGAGCGTCGGCGGAGGCTGCAGAGGCGACATGAGCGGCTCTCGAAGAGGCGCGGCTGCAACTCCGTCCAGTCCTTGCCAATTCTTGGCCGCCAGCCAGCAGTGGCTGCGATGGTAGGTTGCCTCAACGCTGAACATGATGGTGTCGGTTGAAAGTTCCACGATGGCACCACCACCAGCCACCTCGTACCACATTTTCCGCACCTGTCGATCTTCGACCCAGGGAGGATTACCCATTGGTGGTTGGCAAAGGAAGTATTCCACGCCATCGGTGAAGCTGAGACCTGGTGCATCGACAACCAGCATGGGCAGCGACTGTAGGACGACATAGAGGAAAAGCCAGTAACCAATTCGCTGGTCGGCAAGGTCGGCCGCCATCTTTCCCCTGGCTTCCCGTAATTCGAATTCCTTGAAGTGGTCGAGGAAAGGGAGCGGAATATTGTTGGTATCGATGTTGTAAGCCTTGTTGAGAATGAGCATGAGCTCGTGCTCCTTGATCTTTTTGTCGAACTTGCTCTGCTCCTTGGGCGAAAGGGTAGGGTACGTTTCGAGGACCGCCGCCATCGATGGCAGCTGCGGACGATCATATGGGATAGGAGGGAGGACAGGCGGTTTCGAGCGGTCATACTCGGACAAGATATTGTGCAAGGCTGAAATAATCATCTTGTCGCCATCATTAGAGATCGCAGGCACTTCGTCAATGACCCTGGACGTGGGATTATTGCGATCTACAAGCAAGTCATAGAGAGCACACATATCCGAGTACAGAGCTTTCAGGACCAAGCGGTTGAGACCACTTTCTGCAAACGGATTCTTTTTGCTGCTCGCCTTGGGCGGCCAGCTGCCAAAAGTGAACTTATAGTGGTTCAAAACGAAGTGCCTCATTTTGTTGAATGAATTTCTCCAGGTCTTGAATCGAACAGCCTTCAGTTCTGGCCTGGAAGTTGAATTGGCAATGCCTGAGAATAGAGACGGAAATTCGAACTGTTCAAGATGCTCATTCACATTGTGCTGGCGGTTGACAAGATCCAAATGGGCTCGCTCGAGATTCTGGCGCGTCTGCGGTGAAACCATCTCATACACAGGTAGCTGAAGTTCGATGATGGCGCTGTACTTGCCGGCAGCGTGAGCGAAGGCCTCGCTGTAGAGATCCATGGACCGCATGCGTTCGCCCAGAATCAGTGACTCGACGGTCTTTTCACGGCTGTGGCGGCAATCAGCGAGCCCAAGCTGCTCCATGTAAAACCCGAAGCTGAGGTCTACAGCGTTGCCAAAAGAGGTTCCATCAGCGCTTGAAAAGCCAAACTCTTGCAGCAACGCTGCGACTTGGATAAGGGCACGGAAGACGGTAGGCTCCGTTTTCGTTCCTACCAGAGGCTGACCGGTCAGAAAGGCAAAAAGGTTCCTGATTGCCACCAAACGATCCATTTCGGTGGTAGAGTTATGGGCCGGCGCAGATAATTGCCCCGTGGCAGATGGTGGTGCGATGGGTAGGTACAGCCGCAATTCACTAGACGCTGCTTGGTCGAACTGCGGGAAAGACCCTGTAGGTGACTGAAGGCGGCTAGCATCATCGACGCTCAAGCTGTCCCGGCCGCCAAAGCTTCTTGTTCTACTCCTGGCAGATGCTCCGTGCTCGTTCTGGATGAGCTCGTTAAAAATATGCGATGAGCTGACTGTGAACTCGGGAACCTTGAAGGAAGGGCCACAACCACTCGCTCGAGGATATAGATATACCAGGACATCTCCATTTTCGTTCCACAGCTCGGGGACCTATTACTATGGTTAGCCTTGAGGTCCACATGGCATAGTGCTATCGAATTACCTTCTCCGCATTCATGAGAAAGGATATATTATAATCAGCGTTGGCCGCGTCGTCAGACATGACCCAAGCGCTTGAGGTATAGGGCGTCGTATTTACGTCGACCGAATTAGAGCGCGATCGACCGCCTGGGAGCCAGCTGCGGCGGAGTCTGCCTCGTGAAGGGCTTTGGCTGCCATTCTGGGGTCGAAGATTTACTGGCGTTGATACGATGCGGGAGCCACTGACGTTCTCCCGTGGCACTGGCGCCATTTGTGTAGAAGTGCTTCGACCTCTAGGCTCGGGAACCGGGGAGGATTGTCTTGACTTGATAGCCGTTTGCTGCGAGCCGGAGAGCCTCTGCGGTTTGCTGTCACGTCCATCCTTCTGTAACTTCAATGGCTTGCGGGTATCCGCGTCTTCTTCAGGCACATCGCTCACATGGCGAACTGAATGACCACGCAGATCATCAGGTCGTGGGGCTTTCGTCAAGGTTCCGCGTTTGGTTGGTGCGTCTGCGGTGACACCTGTGCCCGCTGTAGCGAAGCTCGGCGAGGCGTTGTATGTGGAATCCGACATATCTAAATGAAGTGGCGGGGGAAGCACAGGGTCGGCCAGTGGATTGGTGAAGCTACGTGGTAGATTCGAGCTTGATGGGGCGTAGTCGTTTCCATAGCCTGTCGGTCTTTCGTTTTCTCCCGTGGGAGAGTCGTCGTCGTAGGGAGGGGGCGGGCTAGGAGCTACGCCATGTTTCGGAATAGGTTTGCTAAGGGTCACAGGCTTCCTCTTCTGAGGCGGCTGCTGAGGGGCATCTGTATATGCAGTGATGAGCGAGGGCAACAAAGAGCTCAGTCGATTGCTCCAGGTCTTTGATCTTCGAAACACGGGGGCGGGAGGCACTGGCTCTCCGATGGGATAATCGCGTTCCGTGGGGGAGTCCAATTCTCGTCGTACAAGGTGAGGAGACTTAGTGTCTGTGGGCCAGTAGTGCGATGCGTCGACGCTTGCCTTGCGCAGCGATTGCCTTCGTTGGGCAGCATCGGAGTCGGCGTTGGAGAGGAGGGCGGAGAGGGAGAGAGAAGTAGGCATCATGGAAGCTCGAAACGACTTACTGGACGTCATATTGGGCAACATGAGCGTCTGTCCAGCAACTCAAGCAACAACAAGCAGAAGCAAAGTTGCAGCAAGAGAAGTGGAAGAAAGCTCCAAGGGCGTGGCAGGGCGGAGGGCCAGGCCAAGTAGATGAATGGGTCGGCGGGCCTGGCTACACTGTAGCTCACACCGTCTGTTTGGGGAGGCGTTATTAGACCAAGTCGTGTGCAGAAGCACAGTCCGAGACTTACTAGAATATGGTGTCTTGGGTGGGCGAGGGTCGGGGACTACGGATGAAGCGGGCGTGTACGTGGAATCTGGTGGGGGCGGATGACGTTTCGGTGAGGCTTGTGAAAAGAACCGATCTCAGCGCTAGGACGACGTCGGGTGAATGCTGTGTCTCATGCTGGTGTGCGACGTCTGGCAGACGGTTCGGTCGGTCGATGGAAGAAAAGGGGCAGTGTCTCGAAGGTGCGGGAGTAGGAGGTTTGCCATAAATGGCCAGGTCGGTTGGAGGCTGAAGAGAGGTTTTACGCTGCGAAGGTGCTGCTGGGCCCTGGTTTGTTGATGCCATGCCATCCAAGGATATTGGACCCTTGGCACCGTGTATGGTGTGCATTACGTACCGGCGGCAGGGGGGTCTGGCACGGGTACGGGCAGCGATCGACATCGGAGAGCATAATAAACGGCTAGGGTCGTCTGTTTTTGGAGGTTTCCACCCAAGCGTGCGTGGCCCAGCGGAAGGGTTAGGATCAAGTGCCTCATGAGCTCTACCACCATCATGCGTCAGCAACGACATCAGCAACAATACTACCAGCAAATAGTGCCGGCAGTACAAGGCGGCACGGGTGCGTAGCCCAACGGATGAGATGGCACGGCGGTCGGGAATTTCCCATCATGGAACACCGGTCGGGACTTTGCCCCTTGGGGTGCCGCCTGCCGTGTCCGCGTATCCGTATATGCGTGTCTCTCGACAATTGGGGTTGCGTACGATCTCGGCAGAACCGGCCGCCTGCCATTGCGTGCGGTATACGAATGAGCTGAGGCGCAGCGTGGCTTACCGAAAAGGACGATCAAGGAGTGAAGTCAAGCTTGGGTACGAAGTAGACCAATTTGGAATTGGGTGCCACAGCATGTGGAAGGCGCAACGAGGGAGCTTGTTCCCCAATGATATGCAACGGCTGCACGGGCTTTTAACTTTCACGCGTTGCCCAACGGCTGACCTTCAGGTTGTGGAATGTGCCTGCCAACTCGAAAAATAAGCCAACTGTAGGTTGGTACTTGGGTACTCAGCAAGATACTTCATCGCAGCGCCCCATGAACAGTCCGTATTCCTCTGCCCCTGAAGCAGCAAGTGAACCAAGGAACTCGCGAGAAATGGGTTGTTTTGATATCTCTGATCGACCGTCGTCTCGTCACCAGCCACGCAAACAAGGAAAGCACCCATCCTGTCGGGTTGCAGTTTGATGCCCCATACCAAGTTGTGCCAGATGACTCGTGAGGTGTTTCACGCCCATGAATCCGGAGCCAACCCCTCCTCTTCGAAAAAGCAAGCTGTATAAACCAATACCGTAATTTTTTATTTTTTATTTTTTTTTTTTAAAAAAAAAAAAAAAAACCCGTGTGATGCAGGTCTTATGCAAGGAAAAGACATGGGGATCTTCAAATGTATGACTGTTCCAGCTGAAAGCCTTCGAATGCCCGCGTCCACCGCCTGGAAATCATTATTAAAACTGTCGCAGTCTAAGAAACTAGTCGCCCTGCTAGTGGCAGTGAAACGTCCGTCCAGCGCGCAGCGGATCCTGCGGAGGTAGCTCCTTTTGCCTGCTTGGGTTACGATGACAGGGGGAAAAACAAGATGAATCCCAAGACATGACCACGCGTGGTCGTTTTCTACTAGACATCTTCGTGGACATGAAGTCATGGCGCATGCTCCCAGCATCCTTTTTGCTTTAGAAGCCTCTGGAACGGCACATGCAGTACGATTGACCAATCCTCTGAACCCCCTTTCCCTCCTTTCTCTTTCATGCCAATTTTTCTTAGTTTTCTCGAATTATGCTCCGCTCCTGTTTTGTTGCTTTTCCACAAGGCTAACTCAATGGCTCTAGATTGATGTCTGCATAGTACGGACGGAAACCTTCTGTTAGTACGGTGGCAAAGGCCCTCCGATCGTCGGATGATCGACTCTTCGGCGCTGCGTGAAAGTCGTATTTGCACCACCGTGATGGCGTACAAACGCTTCAACACGAACGGCATCTACTCAGCAGCCCGACGTCCACCGATCCGTTGTGCTACAGTGCTTCGGAGGCTGTGGATAGTACTTGTCGGCTGAGCAAGCCGTTGTGCTCTGCAGCGGGAAAGGATTGCTGTCCCGAAACAGTGGCTCCGTAGACGTGACAGCTTCAAATCATCTCCTCTTGCGGTGTAACCTTTGTCACAAGATTAGTTGTTGTACTCCTTGGTTCTTGCTTGTCAAAACGCTGATGGACACGGCAAATCCAGCTTTTCCCGTTGTTTTGTCCAAGTCTTGGCCTCCTACGATGCTCCACAATACCCCTCATTAAACTATTTTTGACACAAGATCTTAAACAGGGGTTCAAAAGCCAAGCTTGACGACCGAATCCGTGGATTTGAGCCATCATGGGCGCAGTAGGTGAGCAAATCAGCATCACGGATTGAGCCCATGTGAAGTCAGCGAACACTTGGAGGACAATGCGACGAGAAGTTCGTTAGAAGGGAGTGAGAAGCGGGTGAACGAGTCAGGACGGGTCTTGTGTCACAGTTTGCTGCATGTCTGTCACGCCAGCCATGTCGCATGTCTTGACTGGTGTGTAAGTTCAGATTGGCAAGCGTTGGTAAGATGGCAGGACTTTGCGACGCAATTGAACGGCAGGACAGCCGCACGCATGGTCTTGACATGCTCGTACAGAAATTTTCTTATTCCACGAGTTCACGCACGTGATCTGAAACTCACCATGCCTTCCTTCCCTTATCTTACGAGTATCTTATCAATCCGCACCTTAAGCATTTTGACCTGGCCGCCTCGGCTCATTCCGAGCAGCTAGGAGGGGGGGGGTGCATATCTTATTAACTGGCACAGCTCTAGGATGTGATCTCTTCAAAGGGGATTGTCGAAGACGTCCTTGATTGCAAAGGCAGTGCGCCCGCCACTGGCAGCACTGATGATTAGGAACAGCTTGCCACATTCAAGGCGTGCCGTATTCTTTCTTATATTTTTTAGGGACGTAATGTGCAATACTCTGCTTATGGAATCCGATTTGAGTACCGCAGTCCGTGTCTTGCGTGATAAAGTAACCAGGCCTAACTTACTAGAGAACCCAGCGTCTGCAATCTCGTCGGCCGTTGTCACAGACTCAAATTCCTAGAGCATAATAGAGGTGATCCTACGGTTGGTCTCTGCTTCGCGACTCTTCTGGTATTGGCTAGATATTCCTGGCATCATTGGTGTCTCTCTGTAGGGTCCCGAGAAAAAGCAGGCTTTCCGGCCTTTGTGAGCTTTTACGCGTGGATCGGCATCGTGTTTAAGCAGAAACTCTACGGCCTTCAGTCGCACCCAAAGTTGCGGATTCCACTAGCGGCGTCCGCCCGTCAGTATTGTTATTGTTAAGACCATCATCTTTAGTGTAGAGGAACCGGATGATCCTATCATGGCCTTCGACTACCGCTAGCGCGACACTGTCGACGCTGCTATTATCTCTGCAGCTAACAAACGGATCGCCTTTATACGTCTTTAGAAAGGAAGTAACTCGGCTCAGACCATTGTTTATACAATACGAATTGAAAAGCATGTGTCGGTGGTAAGGGATCTGCATAAGTTCTGCTAGAATCTGGTCAGAGAGAGGCTCTCGTGGGTTTGCATTGCTGATGCCGAACCGGTCGAACAGGTCCTCGACGCTCTGCAGTCGATCATTACTGCTTCCGATCCTTCTCTTGGTGGAATCCATCTCTCCCTGTCATTTCCTTCAGATTCCTCGCCTTTGTCTCCGTTATCGCCTCCCTCGAAATCCTGGTCCCTGAAGCCCTCGTTCTTGTGGTACTCAGCGTCCTCGTCGCGCTCGTTGTCGTCCTCATCAGGAAATGTGATATCTGTGTTGGGGTCAACGACCCCATTTCCTAACCAGCCTAAAGCCATCACATAACATGGTCGAGTTAGCACCTTAACGTTAGGCCAGACCCCGCTAATATTATTACTATGTTGATTTTAGTGAATGCCTTAATTCCTTGCACCCCCTTTTTGTACTTTTTGTTTTTATTTCTTATATAAATATTTCTTTACGTATGCCACAGCCTCATAGCTGTTATCTCCTGCCTACTGACATCGAATCTTGGATACTAGGCAGCGTTTTGACGGTGCCAGGAATCTCTCACAACAACTGAAGAGCGCCTTTGTAGCTTTCATTAACTAAAGTCCAAAAAGCCTAGATTCTTATCGATCTGGGAACCCTAAGAAATACAGGCATAGTGTGAGGGCTAGCACAGGTGATAAGAAAGCCTGCTTTCTCTACAATACGCTTTTCACACGGTTGGGGGTCCCCGAACCACGTTAGGGATTGGGTCGTGACGATATACCCCTTGCTTATGTACTGAATCGCCTCGCTCATATCAACGGTCACAGATCTGCTTACTAGTCCAAAGACCTCTATAAGCTAGACGTTCTGAAAGATTCCATACTAGTCGAATTCACTGACGGGAGTTTTCCTGATCAGCGATTGTACGGAGTGTTGAAAGCAACCAAAAAAATAAAGATGAATTCATCGCGATCGAATCAGAGATGCCCATTGGCCAGATGAATCCCATCATTCACCTCTGGCTTGACCAAGCCGCTCAGGGCATCGACGAGGCGAACTGGACCTCCTCGAAGCGAGCTGCTCACCCTGACCGATATGTTTCAAGTCTTTGTTCGAAACATCCTCTTTAGCGAGGTTCATCGCCGTTGGGGGTCAGTGCCTGCAAGTTAGCGCGCATATTTTACTAAGGGCCCAATTCCCTTTATTTTTATTTTTATTTATTAATTTTTTTTTGGTTGAGTTTGTGTCTATCGATATCCATCCTTCTCAAAAGGTCCTTGGGAGTCATCTTTGATGGAAGGATCTATGGACGATTCGGTCATTGTCCACATTGGATTGAGCCTGAAATGATTGGACATCGTCGCTGTGGGGGAGACTTACCATGCGGTATATGCCCGGTGCGGCCCATGTGTACCGTCCAAAAGTGCCAACTGATGTTGGAGCCGATGCGATCATCATGGCCGTCGGCGAGGTTGAGTGCTCGAGAGGAGGATTGATCTGATGGGGCGTCGCCAAGTGGACGGGATGGATTTCGCCTTGGATGAGTTCTGATTGGTGGGGAAAAAACCAACCCCAGACTTGCAATCAGCCGGAATAGATCGACGCCATTGGCAATTGGGTGCGCTTTTGGTCTTCCCCGCAAACGTGAACGAGGTGGCTTCAGTGCCGAATGGATCCTAGGAGGAGGGATCGGGGACATGGGATGGATGGATGGTAGCGTCATCGGGTGCCAACGTCCCCGTCTGTGCGTCCTTGACACCTGCAGCTGCCGCTGCCCCCCCCCCGTACAAGTGAGCCTGGTACTGGACAAATCGAGGATAAATTCTTTTCCGCCGCTCTGTCACGTTTGTTGTGTGCAGTCCCACAGCCCCTCACGGTGCCGGTGTCCCGGTAATAGACGGCGCGGCCTCGGGCCTGGTAGAATGAAGAGGGCCGCTTCGATCAGCACCCGCAGGCAAAATCCTGACTTGTCCAGAGGCGACACCTTTTCTTTGACTTCTTTTTAGGCTGAATTCAAGCCCAGCATTGAAATGCCGGTCACTCGACATCCCCCGTGGGGAAGGCCGGGAAACGGCTTTCAAACGACTGACGCAGGCAAGCACTATATGAGTAGCCTACATCCAGAGCTACGTCCAGAAGGGACGCCGGTAGAGACTCCTAGTGTCGCCAATCGCACCTTTAGAACCTCGACAAGATGCCGGGCACGCTGAGGACAATCCTGAGGGCCCTTGCCCTGCTTCCCTTGGGCTCATGGGCCCTGTTGGAAGAGAGCATTGTTGAGTTTAACGCCTCGCCCTCTTGCCTAGACATCACGTCTGCAGACATCCTCTGCTCCTCGGGAGACGAGGTTGGCGTCCACATAGCCGCAGGCAGTCTGGCAACCGACCTGGAACAAATCACAGGGAACGGCAGATCCATGTTAAAGATGACTGGCATTGACGACGCTCCGACGCGCGACACGGTAATCATTGCGGGCTCCCTCAATTCGACTTTGATCAAGCACCTTTCCTCCACGGGTCTTCTCGATGTCTCTGGTCTGCAAGGGAAATGGGAATCATTTATGACGGCTGTGGTTGACAACCCTCTCGCTTCGGTGCGGAGAGCCTTCGTGATTGCTGGGAGCGACAAGCGAGGGACCATTTACGGCATATACACTTTGGCTGAGCAAGCCGGACAATCACCGTACGTTGACCATGATGTTTTTCTTCGTTCATCGTGTCTTGTGTCTGGTTCTCTTCAGAGTGTTTCCAGTAAACATTGTGTCACCTTCGTCCCACGAGGCTAACCAGAGCTGTAGTTATCACTTCTGGGCTGACGTGCCGCCCAAGAAACATGGCCACATATGTGCCCCGTCCAAGACAACTCTCCAGGGAGAACCAAGCGTTAAGTATCGGGGCCTGTTTATCAACGACGAGGAACCAGCTCTCAATGGCTGGTGGACCAAGTACAAAAATCAGACTCGCCATGCCCTCGACTCGGAGTTCTACGCCCACGTCTTCGATCTGTTACTCAGGCTCAAGGCCAACTATCTATGGCCTGCGATGTGGGCGTCTTCTACACCTGCTCCAGGCAACATCTTCTTCACGGACGACCCCACGAACCAGCAGACCGCCGACGACTATGGTATCGTTATTGGTACCAGCCATCACGAGCCCATGCAGCGAGCGACAAACGAGTGGAACGTCAGTGAAACCGGGGCTTGGGACTGGTTCGAGAACAGGGCGAATATTACAGCCTTTATGGAAAAGGGTGTCGAAAGAGCCGGAAACAACGAGACCTACTTTACGCTCGGGATGAGAGGCCTTGGAGATGAAGCCATGGAAGCCAGTGACGCTGTTGCAGTTCTCACTGAGGTCTTTGATGTTCAACGCAACATTCTCAAGAAGTACCACGGCGCCGAAGATGCTGTTCCACGTGAGTCTAGATCAGTTCTCCTCATAATCCACATGCCTTCTTCCAAATATAGAGAAGGAATAATGGAGCTTTTTCTGACGAGAAACTCAGAGTTGTGGGCCCTTTACAAGGAAGTTGTTACTTACTACAATGCTGGACTGAATCCCCCAGAGGATGTTACGCTCCTGTTCCCGGACGACAACTTTGGCAACGTCCATCGGCTGCCAATAGGAAATGAGACGCAAAGAAAAGGTGGTTCTGGTGTGAGTTTGCCTAACATTTGACATTCTTAATAAGGTTCCCATGGTGCTAACGGTCAGTACTAGGTTTACTATCACCTTGAGTATGTTGGATTACCAAGATCTTACAAGTGGGCCAATAGCAACAATCTTGTAAGTCAACTTGAATATCATCTTGGAACGTGGCCTTCCAGTGCGGGCCGAGCTACTTACAGCATACTGACATGGGATTTGCTTCTAGGCCAAAGTCTACAAGGAGCTCTCTCAGTCTTATATGCGTGGTGCAGATCGTCTCTGGGTCATCAATGTAGGAGATATTAAACCCATGGAAGTGCCCCTGAATATGGCCATGGAAATGGCTTGGGACATGGACCGGTTCACGCCCAGCAAGCTTCCGTCGTTCCTTGAAGCCTACGCGACGCGCGAATTTGGCGAAGAATATGCCCAGGAAACTGCTGAGTTGCTCCTTGAGTTCAGCCATCTCAACGGGTTCCGGAGGTTTGAGCACGTTGCTCCTGGGACCTACTCGGTCGCCAACTACCACGAAGCAGAGAGGGTTTTAAGCCGGTGGACAACAATGGCCGCACGCGCCAAATCAGTCCACGATGCCCTCCCAACTGATATGCAGCCGGCATATTACCAACTTGTGTACTATCCGGCAGCAACGGGAGCGGTCCTGCACTCAGTGGTCGTAGGCGTGGGGATGAACTACCGATGGGCTCAGGAGCGCCGCAACGCTGCCAATCAGCTGGCCTACGAGATCCTGGAGCTGTTCGACAAAAGCTACGATTTTCAAGAGGAGTGGAATGCCATGCTTGGTGGCAAGTGGGACAAGATGATGTCGCAGGCTGTGTACGATGCCGTGCCTCAGCAGCCCAAGCTATGGGCGAACCCATCCCGCGACATGCTTGCCAACATTTCCTTTGTCCAGCTGCGCCAAAATATGCAATACTCCCAGGGAAACATGGGCATTTACGCCGAACAGTCAGACAGCCCTATCCAGCAAGCCCGCTGGGCCGAGTCCGTAGACTCTTCTATGCCTACTATTCAGTACCCGGCTCAGCTGCCTACCATGGATTCTTATGGTCCCAAGGTGCGTCATGTGGAACTCTTCCACCGAGGCGACCATCGTGTACCTATAAACTGGGTTTTGGACGATATGCCTGTGCCTTGGATCTCGTTCCAGCCAAATTCAGGGACTATTGGCGGTAATCAAATGACCGAAAGGCTGAATGTCAGCATCAACTGGGATGAAGTACCCAGCGGTTTCAACGACACGATTGATGTCGGGATCAGAGCGACCCCCTCTGAGTATCCCTACTTCGATCTTATTCGGGTGCCCGTGGTAAAGACCAAGGTTCCCGATGGATTCACGGGATTCCCCGAGACGGCGGGCTACATTTCCATCGAGGCACCCCATTTTCAGAAACGATCTGGTTGCAATAATACCGTGCACTTCAACACGATTCCGCATCTTGGAAGCCGTAGCGAATCCGGATCCTTGGCTGTTCGTCCGTTCAAAATGGCCTACCGTAACAACGCTACGCGGGAGGCATGGGTGGAGTATAACATATATCTGTTCACCGACTCGCCAAGCACAACGGCTACAGTCTACCTCACTTCGGGTCTGGAGACGGATCCTGACTGGCCGATGAAGTACTCGCTGACCCTCGACGGCGCCCCAGCCAACATGACCCGTGTCCTAGGAGAATACATCTTGGAACCCCATATTGGAGACGTTCCTCCCAACTGGCAGGCCCAAGTCATGGATCAAGTCTGGACGTTGCAAGTCGACTTGAAATCTGTCGACGCCGGAAGGCACACCTTGCGATGGGCAGTCAACGGGCCGGAGGTGTACTTGGAGAAGATTGTGCTCAATACCCACGATGGGGTGAAGCCGAGTTATCTTGGACCCCCTGAGACTACTCTGGTGTGATTCCCTTGGACCGCAAGTTTAGGTGTTTCTCGATGAGTAGAAGTAAAAATGAGCATACGAGCGAAAATATTTACTAGAATAATTGTTCCCGAATGGTTCATTACGATGCCTGTGCTGCTTGATGTGGAACGCCGGGTGGGGACTTCAAGCCCAATTGGTCGGCAGCCCTGGACGAGCATCTGGGGCCCGCCTCACCCTGGTTGGATGTGCCCCAGCCTATCGGTTCATTGGAAGGGTTCAGCGGGTTGCGCTACGCTTTCAAGGCATCGCAATATGTCGGCTTCAGAGTCCATGAAGGACCCTTCGGGCGACGTCATCTAGTCGTTTAGCCTTCTTGTCCGCCGTGGCTTGCGAGGCTGTGAAGGGCGGGCGCAATCAGTACAGATGCCATTCGGGTGATAGTCGACTACGGAAGGTACATCTAATGGATTATTATTCTTACTAGCTATCAAGGCTGGATGGGATAAGCCATGTTTGGAGGGAAATGAGAGTGCAAGCGTCCTTGATAGAATCATTGTTGAAGGGACCGGCGTTCCTCAATACTCAAGAGTTGTAATTACCTACTACACGTAGAGGATTCCCCATTCTCACGTGCAGAAAGACCAGGGAAACCGCGGTCTTGACCGATAGACTGCCTCGCCCAGCCAGACTTGCCGCGGCTCGACACCTCCCCATCCCGGGGTCTTATCTTGGTTCTCATTCTTAATGCTTATGCCCATGCTCGCAACGATGTATATAACCGTCGCCCCTTGGGCATGTAACCACTGCGCTGACCTCTGACCTTCGATTCCCTGGGACGGCCCCATGCCTTGCAAAGGAGGCCCAGATCCGACCACCGCAGACAAAACGGCTACCCCGTCAAGCCACATTCATCGATTGAGCAACTATACGCGCGACATGAAAATCCTTTCGAGGGCGAGCACGATGACCTCGGTTGCATGCAGAGATGGACATGGCGCCTGGGGCCTTTATCCTACACGACACTCTTCCGAGTTGGGCGCCGGCGGGTACTCGAGCATCGGTCGATTGTCTCTTTGAGCGCTGCGTTGGAGAACCAACTCCCAAATTTGTTGAGGATTGCGCACGCAATGCATCGGATGTGGCGTGGCCCGCTCGCGGATTCTTTGTCTCTGCATCCTGCGCAGCCCGGGCATTTGCATCGCATGTAGTCGGCCAAAGGAGCATCACGATGTCACCTGACCGGCGCCTTGGATGGCCGGCCAAGCACGATGGTCAAAATCGGTGAGATCCGGGGCCTCTATTGGCTGCAAACTATGGGGCAGCATGGCCATCTGGCCAATGGCAGCCCCGGCTCTCACCGGAAAAGACACAGGTGTGGGTGGTGTAAGTGATGGGGACGCTCGAAGAGCCTCCATGAAGACCGCATTATAATTCTACAGCGTCAGGCCGAGTCTTTTAACCCGACAAGTCTTACACAAAGAACATGAAACATTGGGCATCTTCACCTTATCGCCATATGACAAACCCGCATGGTACGATTTGCCCCAGCAGTGAGCCAAGGTTCCACCAGCGGCCCGTGACTTACACGGGTATCAACATGGATGCAGCCAGGGACTTTTCCCAGATGAGCCAAGAAAGCCCCCGTATGCCTGCCTCCCCCAACCTGGACGATGAGGACTTGTTCTATAAAGTCTTCGACTGGGAGCGCTACTGCGAGTCCACCCAGCCCCTTGACCAGTCCTCCTCCTACCCCGGCCAGCACTCTCCACCCCCTTCACCCCAGGACCTGCCCCAGCTCATCAGGGACATCCCCCGGGTCATCAGAAACCTGACCATCCAAACCAATCTCCAGCCCGAACTTCTCGCCATGAGGCCCTCGTATCGCCCTGATGATGAAGCCGCCACCGTCTCGGACTACTCCGGGCAGACCCCCCCCGAGCTTGTCCAAGGAGGAAGCACTTCGCCTTCGGACCACTCCGGCTCCGCCCTCGAGCATGTCGAAGAGACACGGGACAGTCCAGACGTGACCCTCAGGGAGTTCCAGGCGCAGGACGATGAGTGGACATATCCGCAAACCCATCCGGCCAAGGCTGCCCCACGCCGCTACCCTCCCAGCCTGCAGGTCTCTGACGAGTCCGCGGAGCATGCGTCGGGATTGAAGCGGCGTGGTTCCGAAAGCATCCATGACAAGAGACGAAGACATGTGGTCGATCCTGTCCAAACGGCCAATGTGCGCAAGACGGGGGCATGTCTGCCATGCCGAATGACTAAGACCGGGGTAAGTATTGGCCAAACCCGACTTGACGTCCGAACAGGGCTGACCTTGGAGCAACAGTGTCAGGAAAACGGTGTCTGTCCCACCTGTAGGAAGACGTTCCCCAATCACTCACACATGTCGTGCACCCGGTACACCCCGGGCATGACCTGGCCTGTCATCTCCAAGGTTCCTGGTATGTTGACCCAGCTGATCTTGCAGCCCCAGAGGACCTGGCTGACTTCCGGCTCAGATGTCTGGTCTAGTACCGGAGCAGAGGAAGAACGACTACGCTCGGGGCCTCAGTTCTACCACGGAAAGCAGCGGGACATCTTCATATTCTTCTCGAGGGACCCCGCTTCGTCGCCTCTCTTGGCCACTGTTCAAGCCTACAGGTCTCAGAACGGCCCCGAAGAAGGTGGCCATTCCCGAATGGCCAATTTTCCCAAGGAGAAGATGCCCACCCACGAGAGCTTGTGGAGATGGGTCGAGACCCAGATCAGATCCGAGCCTGTCAACGATTTTCGGAGCTCCATCCAAAGCTTCCTCAGGGAGTATTCCGATCCCGAGAGCTACTCCCTTCCAAAGGTAGGTTTCTGTCGAGATTTGGAGTAGACGAGGCGTACTAAAGTCGCAATAGCATGGCTTCGTGACCAAGGTGCATAGGATGAGCTGCTTCTTCCGCATTTGGAAGACTTCTTCGTTCTGGTGCAGGGACCCCTCTAATAACATTGTCGGCTTGCCTCTGTCTGTCCAAGCGCACCTGAGGAAGATTGCTCTCAAGGGGTTGCACTATTTGGAGGGCGACGTACTGAAAGAGCTGGATGAGATCCTTACGCAGCAAGTATCACCCAAGTCAGATGGGAGGATCGCAGTTTGGGCGAGCATGTGGCAGCTCATTTTGATGTACCGCGACCTCATTGTCGCCTTTCGATCGTTTCTCGATCGTTCCCAGGCCGATAGCAATAGTAGGCGTCCTTCCCTTGACGAACAAGAAGTTGGTTTGCTGATATCAAACAGCTGGTCCCGAAAGACTGCTATACAAGAGACTCTCCGAGGGCTTCTTTCCCCTCTTGACGATATTTTACCATTATCAGTTCCGAACGAAGAAGAGTCTCGAGGTATCGCTCGACGGACTGAAGTCACCCTACCCAGGCATGACATACCCAACGCAAACCATTAGTCATCTGGCGCAGAGTCTCCTAGATACTCGCAAGGCCATGTGTAAGTTTTTGTGCCCATGTCAAGCAAATTTCGTGCTGACAGAGGTCAGACCAAAATTTTCAGGCTTCGCGCCATGAGATAGACCAGCTTTTATGTGTCTTCGTCGTCAATCATGAGTTGAAGAAGCTCAATGCTCGCCAAAGGGTATCCAAACCCTCCCAAAAGTCGAAGAATACCAAAGGCGCAGCAGGAGATGATTGCGAACTAGACGACGAATGACCAGCCACATAGTGATGAATCCGTTTGTTCGGGTTGTATGATGCTTTAACGAAATAACGACAAGTTCTTTGGGGAAACAATGGAGCGGCCGCCTGCTTGATGTTCTAGGCTTGATTTTCTTGACGTTCTTTCGATGCACTTGTTGCTTTGCGCTTTCTTGCAGTTGAGGTGGCTTTGGTGGCAGCTCTGGCTTTGATGAATATGATGATCTCCCTTTTCCGGTATATGTCGGTTCGGTATTTTGCGCAGGCCGTCCTGGGCCTTTGTTTTGCTTGTTCTCGGACGATCTTGAGTTGGACAACAATCGTTAAGGGAAAATTTTTGTTGTTGATGTTGGCGGCCATGTTGGTTACGCAGACAATCTCTTTTCAATTTATACCCTGATGCACCAAGGCTTGGAAGTTGCCAGCTCGTCGCGTGTTGGTGTCTTTGTGAGACACATAGCTATCCTCGTCATGTGCTGAACTCGGTAGCCTTGGAGCGATTTCGCCTCAGGCTGAGGAGTACTCCCTCGGCCCGCCAAGTAAACCATAGGTCTACCGGGCATAGTGCCGGTGGCGATGGCGTTGGCAATCAGACGGCATAGAAGCGGGTTCTATGCCTGCCACCAATATCAGTTCTCGATGATGGCTGGCAGATGCGACAGTAGACATCGGGATGCCAGGAGCATCTTCATATCCAAGGCAAGGCAAGGGATAAGTGGTTCTCATCTCGGAACGCCATGGCGAAAGAAGAAAAGCTCTGAAGTCTCACGGCCAAAGATTGAGTGCCGTTCCTTGTCACACGAGCCCGTTCTGGTCCTAGTTCCCACAACCAACTCCGTTGTGGCTTCAGTCTGAAAGAGTAACTCCTTGCGCAAGTCGCGGGGAAAAAAAAAAACCCCCGATGGGGAAGGGAGGCAGTAGAAAGCCAGCCAGCCAGAACGTGTATCCTGGCAGTGCCTGGAGTGAAGCTACTGACCATGTGGTGGTGATGGGCGGAAATTTTGGCCACGTTCACGGGCCGTGTGGATCCCAGCGGTTGGGCAGTTGGGCGGGTGTGCGGGTGGATACCCAACGTCCTGAGGCACCTCCATACCTACGTCCTTGTGGTGCTGCAAACAAATCAGAGACAAGGTGGTCGCCTTCGGGCCGCTGACGGGTCCTGATCGAGGCCGCCCCAAGGCTTAAAATGAGTAATAACTAATTAATTAATCAGGGGATGGTGCTAGAGGCTTGGACGTTGTAGCGTCCTGGGGGCAAACCAAGAATCCTAGTGGGACACACGGCAAACGAGCATCCTGGCCATGATCGCAGAGACGTAGGGGAAGCATGGAATGGACTCCGTCAAGATGTTCAAGGTACTGGGTAGGTAAGGCAGGCATGCCGAAGAGCTGCGCACGTGCTCCTCCGTACGGGTTCGTCATGATGTAACAGCCTTCGCAGTGGAAATGAGATCGAGTGTGGCCGTCCTCATCGGTGCAACCTCTACGCTTACATCTCGCAGCACCTGGCCGAGCGTTGGGCCGCCCACGGCCTTTCCTCTGGCGGAAAATAGACTCTGGCCTGGCCTCTGGTCGTACTTGTACGTCCACCCGTGGCTTTGGTCGTGCAATTGACTGAACGAGAACTCGGCTGGCGCGAAAACGGCAGGGCGCCACCGTTTACGCAGGCAGGCACTTGACTGGATCCGTGCAACAAGCCTCGGGATCTCCATCGGACAGGCGGCATTGCCATTCAAGACATTGCAACCCGTGCTTGGTATGCGGCAGACCCGAATCTGCGACGGGCGTCGGCGGGAGGGGACCCAAGGGCAGCATGTGCATTGGGCCTGGCACTTACTGGCCCTGCTTCTTCTGGGCCCGCGCTTGTGCGCCTTGTGCCGAACGTGGAGGTCACAGGCATGGCCCGTTGGTCGGCATTGCAAAAAAAGACAGGCAGGGTGTGGTGTGAGCCTCGGGTTGCGATTTTCTCATGGATTGCTTTGAATCAACCGCCTTGGATCCCCGTAGCCGCTTTATCCTACGAACAGTGTGGGAGAGGTGTATACTTCTACGAGGGCCGAGGCCTAGCAGACATCCCGGTACCGCATGGCGGCCGTTCCGAAACGGCTGGGCATGCGCATGCTGCCGAGTGATTGGTGCACAGCGAAGCCTATGCGAACCACCAAGCCCTCGAGGTGGTTACGGGACATTGTGACTGGGTGCATGTGTGTATGTTAGTAGTTGTGGGGGCTGGGTTTGGCTAGACATGCGGATGTGACGACCCATCTAGTGCCCTGCGCTGCTGATCCAAGCCCAACGTCAACTCAGGAGGATCTTGGCTAGATGGGAGATGCATGCTTGGGGTTTCGGAGGCATAAATCGGCATCGTTGCGTGGAGGTACAAGGTCCATGACATACCGACCGGCAGGGTGAATGTTGGCTCCTTCGACATGATGCTGCCCAAATATTGTCGAAGCAACTGCGCGCAAAATGTATCCTTGCCCGCCAACGCCTCCTTCAGATATGTTGGCGTAGAGTGATGTCAGTTTCCGCAGTTTGCACTATCTTAGGAGAATGGCCGGGAAGACTCCAAGCAGGAGACTCGGATATCCAATCATCCACCACAGACTTGCCGTGGCCGCACCACCATCGTTGCTCGATTTCTTGTCATTGCCCAACTTGCCCAGAAGACTTGACAATGCCGACAACGTGTCAATCGCCCCAGTCTCCCTATCGTCCGTCTGCTCATCCACTTGCTTGCTATCGTGGACTTGACGCGACGGAACCCACAGCGCAGTGACTGGTTGAGCTGGCGACGATACGAGTAGCTAGGCGGGGCTTGAAGACCAACAGACGCTCCCAAGGCGTTCTCTCAATGCGATAGGCTCACTGGTCTTGAGATATGGTCTGGGCGGTTCCGGGCTGCGGTCGCGCAGCGCAGGCTGAAG
>KL660755.1:0-11099 GCA_000732775.1 Stachybotrys chlorohalonatus IBT 40285
GGGTGAATACCCTCGCTTCCGCCTTCGCGTAGTTAAGGGGATGTAAATCCTGAGCATGATGTTGCAACACCGCATGCTAGAATATGATTTCGGAACCCCATGGAAACCGCAACCCGGAATACTGCAGAGACTGTGGAAAGGACTCCCTTCGAGGTATTTTGCTTCGCCTGAATCTTGATCCATCTTCTCAATTTTCAACAGATTTTCGATCGGTTTCCACACATGAGAGATCTATCAATGATCACCGGACTGGGAAATGGACGGTGTAATCTGTCTTCCTACTTTATCTGCCGGCTTAGCTAGACATACCCGATTGCTAGAGAAACTACCGAAGCGTGAACACTCCCCCGTCCCATCTGTGAAAGGCTCGAGTGTATGCTGAGATTCAACGTGCTGAGGCTGTGCTCGGAAGCCCTTCCAGCATATTACTTGAAACACGATTCTGACTTGATTGCGTCGTAGATCACGTACGATTTAATACAAATCAATGCACTCCGTAGTTGTGAGTGGGAGGGTTAGGGTGCCACGTAACGAGATCAGGGGATTCATTTGATCAGTACAAGGCAGTTGCCAGACGCTGAATGCATTCCATCTTCTTATCGTGTTAAGATGCAACGAAAAAAAATCCGACGGTATTACCAGCACAAGAACAATCCCTTTCAGTACTATTCCTCCCGCAATCTGATGCGGAAAAGCCTCGAAGATACCTCGATTAACAAAGATTGGGTGATGGAACTATTGGGACAGTCGGCGTTTATCCTCGGAATATCCGGTCAATTGCTTTACAAGCCACACAGGGGAATCGTGGAGAAGAAGCTGAAGGAGAGTCAGAAGACGGGAGGTTTAGCCTCTAGTACATCTCAGTGCACTGTTGGTACGAGTCATTCCGTCAACTCAACTCGTTGTCTTAATGCCTTGATTAGGTTCTACATTCACAGAGCTCTTGCTCCTGCCAAACGATCGGTCTCCATTCAAACATCTGGTTACACTGTGTTAATGGGAGATCATGGCCTTCCCCAGTGAAAACCAAATCCCAGATTAGCCTTGCAATACCCAGCACACACATGGATTGCAGCTTGCATAAACATCATCCGGTATCAATAGCTTCTCCGGGTTTCGGCAAGCGTTCCCCACAGCCCCAGAATCCTAACATGGAAGCTACGGCAGTAGTGTCTTGCAAATGCGTTGATGAACCCCTGTAATTTCATCCGGCAAACTACTCCAAAGTGCTTTTATCCCCAATCTGGCATAGAGCTGGACGTACATGACCAGCCAAGACGGCAGTGATATCCGTACCTGACAATCCTCGCCCAATCTTTCCGTGTCCTATGAGGGCCTCGGTTCTCCAGCGATTTTTGCTAGCTTCACGATGACCCAGTTTCTCCAATGCTAGATTCGGGGTGAGATTTCCCATCCAACCGGACCCCAGGTCATGATCAGCATGCCCAGGTCCCCCACAGTTTTCCCATGAGAAGCAATCAAAAGTTGGGATACAAGCATCAAACGACTGATATAAAAGGTTTCGTAGACCGACTATGGAATCAGGTCTTGCCTTGCCAGGAAAGCACCAAAGCCTTCGCATCCCGTCCTACAACATGCCGTCATTCAAGTTTCTCACCCTGACGTTACTAGCCTCCGTCGCCTCCGCAGCGTGCCGCAAAACCTGTGTTGTACCCAAGTCCAACGGGACCGAGTCCGACTCTTCAGCTATCCAGGAGACATTCGATCGCTGCTCAAAAGACTCTACCATCTTGTTCGAGGAAGGTGTTGACTACAACGTCTTTGAGCCCATCGCTGCTCTTAATCTTGATAATGTCATTATTTCAGTCCAGGGCAACCTACACCTACCTCAAGACATTCCCACGGTTCAGCAAATCGTTGTCGACAATGGCGGCAGGGTTGAGTGGTTTGAGTTCAAGGGCAAAGAAATCCAATACATTGGTTCCGAGGACGTATGCTTAGTTGTCCCTTGCTGAGCCGTAATCATTAATTGCTAATATGCCCTTTCAGATAACAAAGGGATGGATATACAGCTATGGCCAAGCCTGGTGGCAAGCCAATCCCGCCGGAAGCACCGGCATTGCCAATAGACCCCACCTCATGCGCTTGACCTTTACCAACGGCATCATCAAGCACCTCAAGTCCCACAAGCCAATTGGCTGGAACGTTTCAGTGAAGGGCTCTAACATCACCATTTCCAACGCTGTCATTGACGCCGTCTCGGAAGACTGGAGCTTTCCTTTCAACACCGATGGCTTTGGCATTGGCGCCACTGATGTTTTTGTCACGGACTGCGTGATCTATAACGGAGACGATGCCTTTGCCATCAACGATGGTGCCCACAATGTTCATGTCCAGCGCAGCACCATTGGTTATGAAACTCACGGTATGAGCATTGGCTCCCTTGGTTCGGATGTAAACAAGTTCTACAATGTGTCCAACATCCATTTTGAAGACATCACAGTGGCTGGAGGACTATACGCCGCCCGTTTCAAGTCGTGGGCTGGAGGCCAGGTGAGCACCAAACCGAACAGGTCCTGCTGTGAAGTCTGACAACCTTGCTTCTAGGGTCTTACCGAGAACGTCTCTTGGAAAAACATTCGCACGGCGAACGTCACGTTCCCGATTTTCATCACCCAGACTTACTCCGACCAAGGAGTATCAAGTTCTACGAGACCAAACAATTCTTCTGTTCTGATGCGCAACTTCAAATGGGAAAACTGGACGGGCTCAATCAACAGCTACAATCCAGGCGACGGATCTTGCGCTTCCGATGTAAGTGCTTTGTGGTTTGCAATGACTGTAACTCGATTGCTGACTTCATCCACCCTAGCCTTGCTGGTACAACGTTGGACTGCCCAATCTGGAGCACAACGAGGCTATCATTATTGAATGCAATGAGGAGGACTCTTGCAGCGATTTTGAACTCAAAAATATACGCCTCTACCCTCAGGACATGTCCAAGCCTCCAACCGTCATCTGCCAAAATGTAGAGGCTGATCTCAACCCCAACTTCGGCATCACTTGTCGCAACGGGACACTTGTACCCGAGTACTAGCCTAATGAGAACAATGGCATGGCAGAAGAGGTTGTAAATAATTAAATTGAGTACTTGTTGGTCCAGCATTTCAAACCATAATGCCTAAGTGTAACTCCGTGAAAACCTTTTTCCCCTGTCCATACTTCCGAGCGCTGGTGCTGCTCACTTGTAGCTGCATTCTTCACTTGAAGTATCGTTGCAAGCCTTACATAGCACTATCATTGTTATTCTGGCTCCAGCTAGACAAAGCCCCACCCCTGATTTTTTGAAGCTTTCGCCGTTGTAGTAATGGACTAGCTGTATAGTGATGGTACCGTTCGCCGTGCTGCCCTCCATCACCATTATGAGAGCGTATACCATCCTAAGCTGCAGTTGTAGCCAAGATGCGAACAACAGGCGGCATTCCTCTGGGCGCTGCAGATTCACGTTGCTCTCACATGAGGGACAGACCATCGGGCACTAACAGGCTTCTGGGATAGCTACTCGCCTACGGTATCCCAGACGTGAAATCCATTCAACTTGGCGCAGGCTACTTCAGGCATCAGGGGCGGTTCAATTGTCGCTATGAGGAAGACCCAAGCCGGTGTAACACTAGGGAGCGAAACAAAATTGGTACAACGCTGTTCGCCGTTGGGTTCGGCCAAAGACTCTGGAGATGGAACTAGATATTTTCATGACCTGGTCAGCGCTGTATTATCAACAGGCTTGTGGAAAGTGCTGCCCGGAAAGATGGGCACATGGATACTAGTATCGTGTCTCCCGGCAACGTTACGTAGCGTTACAACATCAATTCTGGGCAGGACTTCTACGACAATACTATTGCCACTAACAACACACTAGGCGATACGTTTTAGAAGGGTTGTGCATGACTAGGGAGGAACTGCAGGCTATGTGATTGACTTTGGCTACGCAGTCCAGCTAAACGCGATGCGTTGGTTCTGCTAAGCAACCTTAGTGGCTGCTACGATCATGGCTGCTCGTTGATTCCGCCTTGCGTGGGCTACTCAGGAGCTGCTGTACTTGATTAGATAGTGAGTGGGCATACCCTTAGGTCTGTATCTTGGGAACGAGAGCTCGGCACCGCAGATTTAGTAAGAGCGACTTTTTCAGTGGGCCGTTTTCGAGTGCAGCAGTAGGCCTATGTGGTACAACTACAACGCACAAGGACCATGAGATGCACATTGGCCGGGATTTTCTCCATGGCTGGAATCATTGGAAAGTATGCCTACAAACCGATCTAAACAACGCATAGGGTTCATTTCAAACCATGCATGAAAAGAACGGATCGTATTTAGCCAGGTATCTTCAACTTCAAAGGACTGTATATTCTATGGCCTTAGTCGCATCCCTGACCAGGTAAGTTTTTATTGCAACAACCATTTTCGAGTAAGTTGTAGATATTGGAAGTCTGAACACCTTTGTAGTATCGTGTCCCTCCTCAGCATCTTCTTGCCCATATCAACTGCGACTTCAGGTCGACTTGCATAGATACGATATGAGCTTTACTTGAAGAGGCCACTGCCATTCAAGGGTACCATATCGCTAGTTACCACGTAGGCCAGGTCAAGTTTCGGCGGTCCTGGGACTAGGAACATCACGAGGTGGCATGCATCTTCTCGTCGTTCTAGGTTCCGGCTTTCGCACCAACACCTTTGTTCTCTCAGCAATAAGGATGGTTCAGATGAGCATGATATTATACGAGTGAAATCAACAAAATCTTTGCACGTGGTATTGTTATCCATTCATAGCGGAGCAAACGGTGGAACGGCGAAACTTTGTTTTCTTCTGAACTGAGCGAAGGTAAAGCGTGTTTTTTGTGGTGGCACCAATCCGTTAATGCGTGTGCTAAAGTATGACAGTACGGGGTATTGACATGCGCTACAGGTATTCGGGTTTACTGATCGTACTCTTACACCACTGTTTATTTAAACTTAACGCTTTGAAAGCCGGTTTCTCGCGAAGGGGGTGACACAAATCCTGGAACAAGTGAGTAGGAAACAACGTTGAAGGTATGGCACCATCAGCATCGTGGCTGACCTGGCATGGTCTCGACCCGTAGCAGTCACGCGAGCGATGAACTTAAACACACATTCCTACAAGTCGCGCTAAGTGAAGTTAGTGCCAGAAGCTACTACTACTACTGCCTAGCTAGACCGAGGAACCCCAAACTGCCCGCATGTTTCTAGTAAGCACATTCCATCCTCGAGGTGGCCTCATGTTAAGTTCTGGTTTAGGCACTAAATTCAAATAGCTTTCTTTGATACTGGAGCTAAATGTAAACGCCTCTGCAGAGCAAGAACACCGCCTTACAGAAGAGGTGACGCTGCGCATGACCAGATTCTAAGCGGTGTTGGTACGCGAAATGAACAACACTCTGACCTTCCGCTGGCCTTGATCATCAATATTTACATAAATCTTCATCTCAGGGTAATGAATACACAAAACTTCAAGCAGACATCTAGTATCGCACTCCGCATATGATGATTTGCGGGATCTTTGGATGAAAATATGTTTCCTCGGCGTATATTCATCGGATGTGAAGTACGCATCGTGCGGCCTTGCTGACTTCACAGCTTATCGTAGTGTCAGAACTACTTTTTAAGAGTTAGAAAGGTGAGGTTTCGAATAGATGCTGAACACGTGGGTAGGATGTAGAGTCTGTTGTCTCTTCCCTGAAAAGTATGTGGCTGAAGTTTAAGTTATGGCATAAGTAATATCTGCTAATGTTGGCGCCACTCTTGCGTAATGAGAGCTTTACATGCAATGCCTGTATCCATTTATAAGTCTGCCACATCCTACTGCTCCTTTGGCACAGCTATCACAAGCTGCAAGTCACGCCCATACAAATTTTCATTCTCGAAGTTCCCAGAGACACCACTTCTCATTCTCCCTGCTAAAATGGCGCCCGAACACGCGACCGGCACGACGCATAAGGTCATATCTGTGCTCCTGCGTTTCGGGGAGTTCGCTAGCTCTGCAATCGTCCTCGGACTTCTTAGTCGTATATCTTACCTTATTAGCGATGCCCACGCACATGTCGACGGACGGATTATCTATGCTATGGTTGTTGCTGGCATGAGCATCGTGTACTCCGTTTTCTTTTGTCCACCTTTCAAATCACTTTTCCTGAGTTTTCCTG
The DNA here is from genome assembly GCA_000732775.1 of Stachybotrys chlorohalonatus IBT 40285. Taxonomy (NCBI): domain Eukaryota; kingdom Fungi; phylum Ascomycota; class Sordariomycetes; order Hypocreales; family Stachybotryaceae; genus Stachybotrys; species Stachybotrys chlorohalonatus. The sequence continues at coordinate 6,180 of KL660755.1, forward strand.
TGGATTTTATCTTGTTCGTGATGTGGCTCATCGCATACTGCTTGCTTCAGACGGTATGGACCCTTCTGTTGTTGATTCAGGCTTTAGGGATGACAGACCACTGACCCGTTTCCACGCTTCGATTCAACAGAGAACCGCTGGTCGCGGCTGCTCCGCGCGTTGGTATATCACTTATTGGGGTTGGTACTGGGACCGATACGACAATGGAGGATGCGGGTCATGGAGAACCGTCCTCGCCTTTTCGTTTATCGCATGGGTTCTTCACCTCGCAAGTGGCATCCTCGTAAGTCCATTTACGAAGAGTATATGTGAAGGTGCTCACAAACATTTTAGGGTGCATATGTGTTTCATACCTACATCAGGCTTGAAGAAACAAAACGTGATTTCAAGCATCATGCCGAAAAGCTCACCAGGTAGGTTTTGTTAGGAAGCATGGACAGTTTCCTTATCCTTTGACTAACAATCGCGTGTCACCAAGACGTCATTCGCGAACAGGGGACTATGAGCGGGGCTCGGAAGGACATAATGAAGTATCTCCAACTACGCAGCCTACGGTGCCTACTACGACGGTTTAGCCCAACAGTGGCAGCAAATGAGTTTCCAAAAGTAGAGGACCGGAATGATCAGGTGACGAATGTGCACAAGATATTTCTTCAAAGGTAATTGAGGCTGGTTTTCGAAGAGCTTCATTGCTGTTTATGTGACAGCACGAGTGCACTAGAAGGTAATATAATATCATAATTTTGGTGCCGCTTGCAACAGTGGTACAATGTCTCCCTTTGAGTTATAAAAATCAGGGGCCTCGAGCATAATACACAGCCTCACCGTACTTGCTGTTAATCAGACCCTCGACGTGACATTAAAAAACGCCAAGGAAGAGCGGTCTTGACTTTGTTTGCGTCAACGACAACAGAAGATGACCCTCCGCAAGAGTAGATCTAACAACAAACAAGACAATCTTCATAAAGCAAGGATACCCTCGCGCCAAAAAGTGGTTATATCAGTATGGGCTTTTGCGATAAGGCTAACCAGATTTCATGATTAAGTCGATGGCTTAACTCATGCCTCTCCGCCAACGAAGTAGCATGGGATAGTTTACCAATCATTTCCTCAACATTAAAAGCTGCGCCCAGTTGTTTTTGCCCAAGTTTCAAAATAGTTCAAGATGTGATGATCCGGCTATTACCGTAAATATACTCACTATGTCTACAACAGTACATCAAGATTACTGTATGTCATATTGGTGTCATACCCATCTACTCCTGATAAGACTATGCTGAATTCAAACTAATTGAGGCCTTGATTAGAAAGAGAGTTTGAAGAAATTAGACCCTAGAGCCCCAGTACATGCAGGATTGAAGGTATCGAATGGATAGTTTGACTCAAGCAGTTTGGAGTGTTTGTCTTCATTCAACCTCAAATCAATCAATCCTTCTAATCTAGGAAGCTCCGGTCCTGATGTAGGCACTCCGGATGGTGGCGGATTGTGGTATGCTAGTCGGTATATTGATTATTAGTCTATGCTAGTAAGCATAAGGTTTATGCTTGTAAGCTGGTCTAATGGCTTCAAACACTCTTCCTTATCAGGGCCTGACTCAATGATAGCAGATGGCAAGGCGACAGCCCTTTTATGTATACCTTCAAAGCTTTTCAATACCTCGTATGCTTTCTATATATATCTCGTTTTATATCTATGTATTGAGTTTCAAATGAAGCCCAGCGTGTTAGGGACCCTGCCATTGACAAGCACATATACGTTCCCAGCTACCATAATACTTGTTCAGTAGCTCCTCGGGGTGACGTGTTCTCTTTTCAATGATCATGCATTGCTGGCGTGCTCATATAATGGCATGTGTCCGGCCCTGTGTGGTAGGGTTTTTTTTTTTTCTCGGCACTGACTGATCGCCCACAAACCGGTCTCTGTATCTAGTTATCATGGTGAATCATACGCGCTTGCCTTCACCAACCGCTAGTTCTGATATGAGGAACTGATAGAGTGAGCCACTTATCTATGATTCTGTTGTAGGTAGAAATGTCTTCTCTGGCATAGAGAACCAGCGGGAAAGCTCTCCTTACAAGTGTTTCACAAAACATCATATTTCTGCGACCCAATGTAAGTATTGATACTTCATAAGGAGAGCACTGCCCGTTTCCCTGATTCCGAGTGCTAGTATACATTATTTCTAAGCTATTGCTATATGTAGCGGGTTGACGAACGCACGTCGTACCGGTAAGCCGACATCAATAGTTCGGCTCTTGATGGATCAATCGCCAGGGGTTATATATTGTTCGTTTTGGGTGTCGACATGAAGAGCCATGGAGTAGGTGGAAGTTTTGCACCATTGATAGTGGACCGCCGCGTCAAGTCTAATGTTTTCCCTGCAATGATCTCCCCCGGTTCATGGAGTCATGTACGGAAGCCAATTTTACGATGGTTGAAACAAGTCGAATACAAGATAGCACTTAAACGATCTGAATCAACGCCAATGGTACCCCGTGACGGCAGCAGAATGGCCTTTCCAAAACATTTACACGCTAGCCATTTCTATAACGGCTATTATGTTGTCTGGGAAACAGAATATTGATCTGCACTCTGCGCTTCGTGATGGTCCTAGACCACTGAACTGGTCGATTTACAAGAAGTTAGGTTAGGCCCACGGTAGTTCCATAGAGACTGGGGATTTTAGGCCAAATCATGACCTGGGGCCTTTTGAGTGTCTAACGGATTAGTATTGCAGGCATTGCGGCTTGGCTCACGCACTACATTCAGTGCAAGCAAGCTTATGTAGTCGCCCCCTCACTACTGAGGTGGTGTGGATTCACACGAAATTGCGTTAAGCCAACTACTCGTGACCCAGTGCCATTGCTCATCGCCGCTAAGAATAGAGCAGTCATCTAGAACCCCAGCCACGTGAGATGATGATGTTGTGTAACGGAAAGGGATCGGTGAAAATCTGAGATCGCGTTCAGGCAACCCCCGAGAACATATTACGAATGTGTCATGGTCCATGCACTAGGGCGCAAGGCACATTACCAGCGGACGATGAGGGCTGGGCAGTGTAATGCCAAGGACGCTCAACCGGCGTTAGCTACAGCTGCATTCTGTGCGCAATGGATGTACGGGGAAGCTCACGCAGAGGAGAGCATATGAGCTTGATGGATTGAACCATGCTGGCTGGTCTGAGCTTTAGCACAAGCATATGGACGATGAGTTTCCGAAGAACTTCCCTCGAACGAAATTCTAGGACCTTTCCAAGGAAAATTGGATCGCGAGGCACGCGTCGGTCTATATTCTGGTAGTCGTTAATGCACACGATGCTGAGTCGCATCTACGCCATCGGCACATGTAAAGCAGCAGAGTCGTTAACTGAAGCAGCAGATCATGACGACGCCCTTTTTCGAGCAGGGCTATTCTGCAAAGAATGCGCTACAAGCAGGCTCAATAGTGACAGGACAGCTGCACAGCCGTGCAGGTGAGCAGGAGATGGTTCATTATGACCTCACGGTGACGACCCAGACAGCCGGGTAAATGATCCTACATGGGGCCAAATGAAGGGCAGAATATAGTTCCCCTACAAGACTTTGTGGCATCCGATGGGAATCGCTATTTTGCTTCAACGGCTCCAAGGCGCACCGCCATTGACGGTTTGCAAAGACCTCAAATCCATTGTCTCGCCCACGGTTTCGAACTCATTATTTAGTAACCCAAATTGAAAGAAAACAGATGGAAGCCGGCCTCAAGCCGGTCCCGGAACGAGTCTCGAAAGCTAGTGCACAAAGGGTATAGAGGGCTTGCATAGATGACGGGTGGTGTGACGTGTGCCAAGTATCCCGCTCGACAAATCGAGCCTACAACAGCCGCATGTACGTGCGGGTGGCGGATCTGAAGCTTGGCTATCACTTTCTTGGTATGGACGATCATGATACATCATAGATGCAAGTCCCCTGGATGGACATGTCTCGGTCATAAAAGAATGTAGGTTTCCTTGGATAAAATTCTGGTTCCAATTGTTTTATCCAACTTCACAACTCCATCCACAAAAACGACCCATTCACAGTAGTGGATTTGATAACTACTCGACATCGCATTTGTTACTCCTTTACCTTCTTCGCAAGGCAAACCAAATTCCCACCATGGACGCTGCTGCACACTATGCCGGCCTCGTAGCCCGCCAGTATCGATACAGATATCGTGGTGGCCGCGGTCGCCGTATCGCATCTGGCGGCATCGCCGGCATCGTCATTGGCTGTATTATCTTCGCCGTCCTTTGCATCCTATTATTGTGGTTCTGTTGCTTTAGGAAGAGGCTCGCCAGGAGAAACGCCAACCACCCACGACCTGCCCCTTCTGCCGGCCTTCTTGGCCGTTTCCGTGGCAATCGTCAGCCTCAACCTTCGTACCCAGGCATGCAAGAAGCCGGTTATGGAGGCATGCCACCTCATCAGCCTGGTCCTGGGTACCCGCCTCAACAGACGGGCTACGCTTACCCACCTCCACCCCAGCCACCACAGCCAACTTATCGCTAAACCTTCTTCGAATTTCAACATGTACGGTTCGGCAGGTGTATTTGGCGTTTTACAATGAGTTATGACAGAGGCGTCCACATCATGAAACACCATTAGGAGGAGAAAGACATTCAGTTTTCACTGTGCGCTAGTTTTGTACTTGTAGAACGAAGGCTGTTGATATAGACAGCAATGTGCCCCTAAGAATTGATTCAAATTTCAGAACAGTAAGCCGCTTATGTGCATCCCGTTCAGTACGGGTACACAATCTCAGTATTTGAGCAATCTGCTTGGCATTCTAGCACCCTTATACAATTAGCAGAAGATTTCTTTTACTGTGACCGAGCGAGCAAGCAGGAACTGGGATCAGTTGGTGTGACGGCAGAATTGGCCCCCTCGGGAAAAATGGTTCCG
>KL660756.1:0-18612 GCA_000732775.1 Stachybotrys chlorohalonatus IBT 40285
ACACCTGCTTCCCCCCCACATAAACGCTGTTTCCCTGCACCCCGCATTGTCACAAGCTTGGGGGGTGCCGGCATGCTTTTTGCCCAAACGTCCCCGCGGGCTCGGCTCAGCAACGGCACTGCCCTTGTGTGCTGCGTTTCTGCCCGTGTAAGGGCGGGACATTATCAAGGTCTGGGGCTTTGTGTTGCTTGCGTTCTTGGGGATCTCTGGCTGCGGGATTGTGTAGGAGGGATGCATTGCTGTCTAAGTAGGAGGTACGATAGCTGGAAGCCAGACAAGAGACTGATCTGCGCCGGCCGGTCCTCCGGTCGTCCGGCTCCCCCATCGGTCCGGCCCATCACCACCCCAAAACACATCCCGTACCGCCCATCGTGCCTCTCTATCTTCGCATTATCCATTCTACATCTGGAGGCCAAGCCCCCCCGTAGAAACCGGCAGATCCCCTCCGTTGGCGCGCGTGGCGTCATGCCCCCTTGTGGCAGCCAGCGCCCCTTCATCCGCTACCGGTTTCCCTCACGTGTGCGTAGCTGGGCCGAAGACGTTCTAGCCCCGAAACTCGGACTGGTAAGGCTTGGGTTGGTGTAGAGTCATATGTCAGATGCCAGACCGTGCAAGGTCCGAGGAGATTATGACATAGGGGCACGGCGTTTTGGGCGCTTTGTCTCGTGGTTCGGCTATTGTTTTGCGACCCTCGAAACGTGCCTCTTTCCTCGGTAACCTAAGGGTCTACTCGTGATACCTTCTCTGCGTATTTTCTTTTGCCTTTCCAGCTTCACTCTACTCTTTTGTAGACAAATTGTTTGGAATCGACGTTGCCTATCTCACAATTTACAACTGCTAGTCGTCACGATGCCTGGCAGCAATGGTAGCAACAGCAAACAGCCTCCTTCGGCAGCTGTGAATCTCATCGGTCCGTCTCCCATCCCAATTCCTCTTTCGCAAACCACCTGGATCGCTAACAATACCCTTCTCTACAGCCGGAGGAGGCGCCGGCATGATGGAAGCTCTCGCATGCCACCCCCTCGGTACGCCCACCTCTCCGCGCCGCCCCAATTCTCAGACGTACAACTGACCAAAGCCGGGTTGAATAAGACACAATCAAAGTCCGCATGCAGCTGTCGCGCCGCGCCCGCCAACCCGGCGCACCCAAGCGCGGCTTCATCAAAACAGGCACCGACATTGTGCGCAAGGAAACTGCCCTCGGCCTGTACAAGGGCCTCGGCGCCGTGCTGACGGGCATCGTGCCCAAGATGGCCATCCGCTTCACCTCATTCGAGGCCTACAAGGGCTGGCTCGCGACGCCCTCGGCGGTTCCCGGCGGCGCGCCCACCGTCTCCGGCCGCGCCACGTTCCTCGCCGGCCTGGCCGCGGGCGTCACCGAGGCCGTGGCCGTCGTGACGCCCATGGAGGTTGTCAAGATCCGGCTGCAGGCGCAGCATCACTCCATGGCGGATCCGCTGGATATTCCAAAGTATCGCAATGCTGCGCATGCTGGGTACACTGTGATACGCGAGGAGGGGTTCGGAGCGCTGTATCGTGGTGTTTCGTTGACGGCGCTGCGGCAGGGCACGAACCAGGCCGTCAATTTCACGGCCTACTCGTATTTCAAGGACTGGCTGAAGCAGTTCCAGCCGCAGTACGCGGACACAAACCTACCGAGCTGGCAAACCACCCTCATCGGTCTCGTCAGCGGAGCTATGGGACCTTTGAGCAACGCCCCCATCGACACCATCAAGACGCGCCTTCAGAAGACCCCCGCAGAGCCTGGCACCAGCGCGTGGACGAGGATAAGTAGCATCGCCAGAGACATGTTTAAGTGAGTCATGCCATTCCAACCACAGCTCATGGGTTACCACGTGCCCAATGAGCGGCAACTGACACAGCAACCAGGCAAGAAGGGTTCCACGCCTTTTACAAAGGCATCACGCCTCGTATCATGCGAGTGGCTCCTGGCCAAGCCGTCACGTTCACCGTCTACGAATACCTAAAATCCAAATTAGAATCGAGCAATTTAAGCCTCGTCGCAGGCAAGTATGAGGAATAGACATGGAATGCCATATATCTTGAATAGGATCGGGAAATGATTGGGCACGGCGTCGTACCATACAGCAGATTTTTGGGGCGTGGGGCATTGTAACGCGTGGAGTCGCACAATCGATTGTAGCGATATTGCAATCGCATGGACATCGTTATTTCATAGGATGTACTTCTGCATAGTCTATTGTGGGTGCTTGCCGTGATTTTTTAGGGTAGCCACAATGAAGTGTAAATCGTTCCAAACGAACAGGCTTGCTTCCTCCTGCATGATGCCGTGCACATTCTGCTTTACCGACCAGGTCGCTTCGGCCTGCTGAAACCTGCTCGAGCCGTAGTCTTGGGGTGCAGGTCTTCATTCACCGACTGCTCCGTGATCTCGCTCGGTTCCTCAACCTCGAACTTCTTGTCAACCTTGAGGTCTGCCTGCTTTTCGGCAACGTCGAGAACGGCCCGCTTCATCAGGGGGTATAGCATCCTGTTCTTGATTGACCTGTTCGTAGAAGAGGAGGGGCAGGTGTAGAAGAACAGTACTGGGCTCTGTTCCGCTCCAACGTGGGTGTGGACGTAGCGGTAGAATGTGAATCGCGGCTCCGTTGAGGATATGACTTGCGTCAGCTCGGCAATGGAGTTGGGGCTCGGTGCGTCTGGCAAAAGTTCAATCGATTCGGTTTCGGGGTTGATTTTCTGCAGCAAGTCAGAGGCAAGATAGCATCACATCGGTCTGGTGCTTACCAGCATAACAACCAGCCGCCCTCCGTCTTGGCCAACCTCTTTCAAGGCTGCGATTGCATCCTCTGGCACTGGCATGGCAAAGCTCTTGCTCAGATGAATTTCCCTGGATCCTGTACCAGATCCCGCTTCTTGTTCTGCCTTCTTAACCTCACCAAGTGTCCGCTCCTCTTCTGTCAAGGGGGCATCGATCTTGGTATGAGCATCGTGCTTCTTGAACCCGTTCTCGCTCAATTCCTCGGGTGTTGTCACAAATATTGTTTCCCGGAAGTTCTCCAACCCAAGTTCTCGGGTCAGCGTCAACCTCGTGGATGCAAACAACATCTTCTGTCGAACTGGGGCTGCGTCCGGTACGTACGTCACCGCAACAAACGGCGGGGCATCACTGTATCGTCGCAGGATGATGTATAGCGCGACATTGGGCTTGATGTGTGGCTGCAAACTGGCAAGGTTCTCGGCAAATGATGAAGATGAGTTTGGGAGTTCGGCTACGGGAACAAGGGATTCGCGTTCGATGGTGACAAGGAGGCCAAAGGTTGATGAGGAGGACGTTAGCGAGCTGAAGCGAGCTTGAAGCTCCTCGGATGCTGCTTTCCATTAGATCTTATCATCCCCTGAAGAAACATGCGGGCTCTACCTGATATTCCAGACTGCATCCTCGATAGCAAGCAAAGAGCCAGGAGCTGTACTAAATTGATGCTTTAACAAGATGGTGTAGAGGAGAGCTTGGACGACGGCCAAGTTTACCCCGCTACGTCAGACGCTGGTCCCTCTCGTTGCCGAAGCCACCTACCCGGCACACGGGCTATCAACAAGACCCCGAACTCTCGCCAAAGCCGACAGACAGACAATTGTGTGGTTGGGGTCACTGGAGCTTCACAGGTAATCCAAAAAAAGAAGAGAAAAAAATTCAAGAGGTAATTGACTTTGGCAAGATGGTCAGGAAAGGAGGTGAGCCAGGCACCAAAGGAGACGACATAATGCTTCAATCGTTAACACTTTTACTAACGTTTATGATCCGAATTGGGCTAAATGAGGCTGCCTCTGCTACCTGACCTCCGTCCAACATGATCATTACCGAAGACCAGCTCCTAATCATCTAGTGCATTATTACGAACCGCAGAAAATAGAAAATGACAATAGCAATAAAAACATGTCTTTCAGAATAGAACACTCCAGAACATGATTGCCACGCCAAGCAAGCCTGAAGATTGGACCAAGGTCGAGTCCGATGTTGAAACCCGCGAAGGTGAAGGCAACGCTGAGTCTTCTTGGCTCGTTTCGTTTGCTTTACCCATTGGCCAGCCAAATTGACCCGGCTCGATTGTGTCGCTGGGCATGGAGACACTAGAGGTGACTTCCACAGGTGGTATCTCTGGACCTGGCATCTCGGGAACGAAGTTTGTGGGAGGCTGAGTCGCTGAAGCTGCAGGGGAAGACATGCCGTCGGGAGAGCCAATAATGGGCACAGGATCCTCCACCGAGGACGACGAAAGTTGCGTGGTTTCAGGAACTGCTGGCATGAAATCCTGTACGGGAAGAACGTTGGCATTAAGGAAGACATCTGCTATGTCTGAGGAACCATCAGGGCATATGCCACCGCAGATACCGAGGGCAGGATCATCCATGCAGGGAATGTTGCAGAGGCTTTCATCGGCTGGCGTGATGGCAGTCTGATCATCTCCGCATCGGCAGCCACTGAATGAGTCAGTTTGATAAACCCTCTTGCTTTGCAATAATCACTTACTCGGGAAGAAGAATAGTCAACAAATGTCCTTGACAAGCCAGCTGGCACGTGTCGGGTGATACAATACCATGAGAAAACACGACTGGATCTCCAAAGCAAGACAAGTCAACGTGTGCGCAGCCTGTAGGCACAAAGTTGCAGTCTTCGAGAGAAATCTGAGCCCAGATGTGCACGCTTGAGAGCAGAGCCAAGAGAAACGAAAGCAACATGGTGAGTCGTGAAGTACACCAAGGCGGCAAGCGATCAAAATGTGAGGCAAGGAAGAGCAGAGCGACGAGCAGAATGATATCGACCAAAGAGAGCGGATTCCAAGCAAGAGTGAGATGTCTAGCAAGGAAAGGAAAACATGGAATACGTGGAAATTGTCATGTCATGCTTGAGAGATTTGAGCGTGCTTTCCATGTTCATTGCCACCAGGTCAAAACAGTAAGTAGCACCATGAAATAGCACCATGATGAGGGAAAGACCAGCCCCGAGCCTACTCCTCACTAGCATTGAAGGGATGAGGGCACCTTCTGCAATCAATTTACATGTCTGGAAGTAAGTGCTACAAAGGATATGCCGCAATCTGATGCAATTTCTACACTAGAGAAAAGTGATGGTCATATAGCCAGGGCTCTTCAGGGCCAGACCGTTGTAAGGGCGGAGGTGGAGGGCGCGAATATACGGAGATTGGCTCAATCATTTAAATCTAGGACATAATTTCTCGAATGTTTTGAACAGTGTCTATTGAAGAGCAGGTACGACTGCTCTTGGCGCGACAACAAGTTCTTCCTCTCGATTTTAGAATTGATATGTACGAATATTGGCTTCGGTGAGTCTCGGTGAGCGCCAGGTCAGATAGCCGGATGCCCTAAGCCAAAAGTCCTCTAGCGCATGAAATTTCGCTTACTAAGGGAAAACCCACAACTCAGGGCACGAAACCCCAATCCAGCACCCGTGCCAATTGCCCAAAACTTTCGCATCGTTCCTCTGCAGTGCAGCAATCCTCAACCACACGATCGTGCATCACCAGTCAAGATGTCTGCCGCCAACAAGATCGCCGCCAACAGCCCCTCGAGGCAGAACCCTTCCGAGCTTGAGCAGAACATTGCTCAGGCTCTCTACGATCTCGAGACCAACACTGCTGACCTCAAGGTCGCCCTCCGACCTCTGCAGTTCGTCTCCGCCCGCGAGGTGAGAATGCCATGAACAAATTACCATTGGACTTAGTTCGAACATCCTGTTCCTCAAGAGCCGCTTCATGGCTACGATGGCGTCCCCGACCGACTTGCGACTGCCGATTCGAGAGAATTGAAGCGCATTTTCTGGTTGTGGGAGGGCGCACTGCCATGGGAGTGCGCCTGGCCGGAGTTCTATTGACTTGTGTGGAACAGGACGGGAAGCGGTCCAAGGCTATGTCCTGGAGCTCGCATGCTGACGTCTGGTCTTAATAGATCGAGGTCGGCCACGGCAAGAAGGCTATTGTCATCTTTGTCCCCGTCCCTTCCCTGCAGGGCTTCCACCGTGTCCAGCAGCGGTAAGTTTTTGTGCCCTTCAAGCTTGGCTTGTGCAGCACCGTCTAACGCTTCGCAAGCCTGACTCGCGAGCTCGAGAAGAAGTTCTCTGATCGCCATGTCCTGATCCTCGCCTCCCGCCGCATCCTGCCCCGTCCCAAGCGATCCGCCCGCTCCCGCAACACCCAGAAGCAGAAGCGTCCCCGTTCGCGCACCCTGACCGCCGTCCACGACGCTATCCTGGGCGACTTGACCTTCCCCGTTGAGATTGTTGGCAAGCGTCTCCGCACCAAGGAGGATGGCAGCAAGACCCTCAAGGTCATCCTCGACGAGAAGGAGCGTGGTGGTGTCGACTACAGACTCGACACCTACTCCGAGGTTTACCGACGCTTGACTGGCCGCAACGTCGTCTTCGAGTTCCCCCCCTCTGCCGCCGAGTACTAAGCGGGGATGTCTTTGCATTGCGTTGTTACGGGCTGGGAATGCTTCTAGCATTGATGGTTGGTCAAAAAGGGCTTCGGCGTCTAGTGTCCACGTAGCTTGATAATTAGAAGCTACGCATGATATCTCATGAACTTCCAAACCTGGCAATTGCAACAACTTCCTTGGGTATCTTGTGAAATACAACTACTCGTGACTAATGCGGCCAACGCCAAGCACGCACCAATATGCCAACTCCCGCTTCTCTTTCGCCTCCTTTTCCTTGCCTGCTCCCATTTCGTTTTGAGTGTCAACCTCCCATTCTAGTCGCACAAACATTGGTATCTCCAGTAAATCCTCGTCCTCTTTCAGTGGACTTCGGTCAGTCGTATCGCCTTTCGAGACAATGCCGACTGTTTGGGGGCGTAGGGAAGCAGGCACTACTTCCAAAACGATACTGACCCAATTGCGTCCCCGTTCCCAAATTTTGCCCGCCTCGGCCTGACCACTGCTCTCCTCTCCTTTGCGTTTCCTGTCTCGACCGTCGTCCTTTAAAGCGTCGTCCCACATGTCCGTGTTGGCATCAACCTCGAACTGTGGACACAGCACGGTGACTTTACTCGCAAATCTGCCCGGTGTAGTGCTAGGGGTTGCCAGGGTGACTTTAATGCTTTCGAATAGGGGGTTTTTGAATGTGACAATGTACTGGGAGGGCGTAAGAGGCTTCAGGGGAGGCTCCTCGAGCGTTGCTGGGCGGTGCGTGACTGGCACCGGTGCAACGGTTGGAGTGAATGGCCGAATTGTGATGGTAGGAATGTATGACTTGGCAACGAGACGAATCTTGAAGCGGGTTGAAGTCACCTTGTTTTCGGGCTTCGAGATAATATGTCGGCATACTGGGCATCGTTTGGATCTTTTCGTGCGGAGCAGGTACGGAATGGGCCGAAGGTCGTCTTGGAAGCGTGCGTGCTCAAGCTGGGCATCTCTTTGATCGTGCGAGGCCGTTTCCTCCCAGCCACCACTCGTCAACTTCTTGATCGCCTCTGAGTCGTCTAACTGAGCCATCTTCAGACCCTCTTCCGTGTTAAGTGCCTCTCGCATGAGCTCGGAAGAGCTCTGCTGCATCATGCCACCATTTCCGCGGCCCGTGTACAAGGACATTATCCTTGTCAAAGCTGCGGGGGACGAAAAGCCAACGCCGTCCTGGAGAGAGTGTCCAATGGAAGAGTGCGAGGCTAGTTGGGTTTGGTAGAAAGATTTGAGGGTAGAGAACTGTAAATCTGCATCAACCAGTTCGTCTGGTACCAATGGACCCTCAGGATATTCCTTGCGACGATCCCTGACATCCCTGGCAGTGAGCTTTGGCGCGCCTCCATTATTTATTTTTGCCAGTTGGGAGTATATGCCGCTGGGGCGTTCGAACTCGATACCAATCTCACTCGACGACCAGTTGCAATATTGACAGAAGAGGGCAAAGCCTTCAGCAGGGGAGTTCGCGTCGTGGTCTGGTTGTGACGGTACCGAGCCGACCTGCAAAGGCCCAATGCATACTGGGCATTGGTAACAGCTTCTAGTGCATCTAGAGGTAGTCTGTAAGCTTGGGTCCCGAATGGCACATGGTAAAGTTTGTACCTGTTCCCTTCACTTCGTAAGTTGCTGCTCGGCACCTCAAACAAACAGTTGGGGCAGTAATATGTGACATTCTCTTCGTTCACACATCTCGGGCAGCGTATCTGCTGGCAGTCCTCGCAATACAAGAGATACTCAAGAGGGTATAGACTGTAGTTGGATCGTGGGGCGCGGGGATCAAAGGTAAGTTCTTCGTCGGCAGATTGGTCGCTTTGGGACGTGTTCTCTGGATCAATTGCGGATTTATCGGAGCAGGGGCATTGTATGTAGATGTAGGGTGTCGTGGAAGCCATTGCGAGGAGGCATGCTGGGGAGGCAGCGGTCGTGGAGATCTCATGACAACAGGGCCAACATTGTGGGCGATTTGTTTGGAAGTCGGTGAATCCAAGGTGTGGTGGAGGTGAGCTCGGTGAGGATCAGGTGATCGAACCCGACCCTGCCGAAACCAGAGGCAGTCAAGCGCTAGCCGTCGATCAGCATCTCCATCCATCCTTGCCATAGGAATAAATCACGATCTACCGAATAAGCTGACCACCAACCCGATTGATGATTACAATGGAGTTGAGAATATGCCAACTGGCGATGTACCGAAATATTTTTCTTGCTAGTGTGCCAGCATTCAAGACGTTATGCATGTCTACCCCAGTGTCTCACCCAATTCACCGTCACCGGCTATACGGTAAAATTACACGGACGCTGTCACTGACACTTTGGAAAAGCTTGAAGTCATGAAGCTCGTGCGGGTGTACAAACACCGAAAAGTCGGGCTGACTGAAACATGGCTTTCGTCCAAGACAAAGCAAACCAGCACCGCGGTTGAGGACTTCGTCCGAACCCAACCAACTGATGCTCACGGGTATTTTCCCATAGCCATTCCCAGACACGAGGTCCCAATCATCTTCGTTTCTACGTCATCTATAAGGGAACAGCGTGGACGACGTTGCAGATCAGCCAGAGACGCTCAATGGGGCATGGTGTTAGTGTCCCGTCTTGCGACCGCTCCTTAATCAGAGGAACTGGTGTCCGTTGAGCGGAAAAAGCAGTTATGAAACAAAACATTCGCTTGTGCAACCGTGCGCCCTCGTTGATGATCAGCCGGAAGCGGCCATTGGTCGACCTCAAGAGACGAAGTCCGTCGTACGCGGGGACACAACCCAACGCTAGGGTACTGATCCGGTTGTGCGACAAACTTTCCCCCTCGTACACGTCGACGCCGTTTGCAGACGTGAGATTGGTGATGGCATCATTGTGTTGCGCTAATTGGCAGCCAGCATGGCGATTCATTCAGCCGCCGGCGACATCCCACCCGGAATCTAGACGTTGGCTCGGCGCGCATCATCGACGCTGGGTTTGCCCTTGGACGAAGGATGAACTAGCTGATCTCTGCCTAGCAAGCAGGGATCCTGGCTTTAGATCCGGGAGGCTGAAGACCCGGTGGCCCATTTGCAGCCCTCACTTTCGGCCCTGCTTGCATTTGCTGGCTGGAGTTCGGTGATGCCATTGCCCATCTCCAACTAGCTACTGCGACTGGCCCAGTTGAGGAGCACTAACGAATCAGCATGGGCCAAATTTCCATGCGTGTGCTGGTCCAGACGCACAGGCGAAGCCTGGTGTTACCCAAGCCCAGGGCACATTGGCTCAGGCCAGGACCGCTCTGGATGCGTGGCGCGGCTGGAAAAAGTAAACAGGGGGATCGCCGTGAAATACGATTCGATCCCTAATCAAAGAGGCGTTCCAGCAGGCCGGCAATCAGGCGTTGAACCCTCCACGGATTTTCCAGCAACCCCCTGATGGGCCAGTCTAGGCTGATAAGGATCTGCCGGGACGCCTGATCGCCAATGTTGAGTTTGACCGTCAGGAAGTTTCTCTGCTGCCAACACGCGCGGAGCTAGGTCCTTTGTAATTGCCCTTGGCAAGTAGGATTGCAAGGATAGCCACGACACTAATGGCCCATACCAAGACATGGCTTAGAGCGACCGGTAATCCAAGACTTGCATGCCCACTCCCTTTGCCAGATCTTGAGCTCCGGAGCTAGGATCAGGCCTTGGCTCAACGCGGCGTCTACTAAATTAGCGGTGGGCGCGACATATAGAACCGAGTACCACCCGCCTGGCACATTGTGCCTGGAAATCCCATTACCTCGCTTTGCTCTCCCCTAGGCAAGCAGGCGATTGTGCGGTCGAGCGCCAGCCTGTGTGACGGGAATAATGGTCTGTCTATATTCTTTTGTTTCCGTCAATTGAGACGCTCCGGCAATTTGCGTCCAGTATCCAAGCCGCCATCGCAACGATCCTCCCAGCGCGCCGGCTCGCAATCGGAATCGGCATCGGCAGCTTGCGGGTTGACTGGAACGCGAGGGATCTGTCGTCGAATTGGAAGCCTTGGGCTGATACAAGCTTGGCGATATCTCCTTGCTCCGATCCTGCTCTCACCCGAGGACGCAAGGGCAAGTGTTCCCTCCTCCCTTTTACACAATGGCGAGCCGTAAATCAGAGCGGAGCCTGAGGACTGTGAGCAGCCTCATCGACTCAAGCACAGCGCGCAATGAGGCTCTCCAACGGTGGAATGGCAACGCAAGCACGACCCAAGAATGGAACAACCTCCGAAGGGTAAGTATGGGCAGTTGAGTCTCTTTTCTGCTCCCTAATCTGACAGTAATGCAGGATCCCGAGCTCTGGTTTCCCCACGGTGACTGCCGCGTTTACCTGTTTGCTCGAGGTGCGTCAAGGCGAGGACCGTCGTTCAAGGTGCCCTTCTCTGGACTGTTGCATGCGAAATGCTATCCATTGATCGAGCGCTTCCTGTCGACAACTGGTCCGCGACCCCGGACAGTCAAGGACCTCGAAAGGCTGAGCCGCGTCTCCAACCGAACTATCGAGCTCTATATTCCACCTCAATCGAGCAACCAAGCTTTGGAATCCGGTCTGGCAGTACGGAACCTGTTTGCGTGGATCTTTCGACAACCACTAGTTGGGTACAATCTTGGACACGCACTCGTCGAACTGATGCATACCATGAACCAGTATCGGGCGGCGGTTGCTAGCAATGCCGAGGACATGATGGACTATCTTGCCCATCAGGGCTATCTCAACATGGCTTGCCAGCCCAAATATGCAGTCGCATGTTTGCGGCTTTCCGAGACTTTCCACATGCGGGAGCTGTACATTCGAGCATTTGCTCATTGCGTCGGCATGAGTGATCGTCTTCATGAGAGTTCAGAGTATCGGGTAAGAAGTGTGCGCGCATGCATCAAAAAGCTGTTGCTAACATCACCCTAGAGTCTTAGCCTTGTCACGAGAAGTCTCCTGCGCAAGGAACGGTCTGATCTGGATTACAGACTCTGCGAGGCTTCCGACATGCTTCGTGGTTTTCTTGACAACGAACTCTCGGAGTCCTACCTGGGCATATCCATTGGCGGTCGTGCTCATCTCGAGCATTTTCGGAGCTTCTTAATGTCGTTCTATACACAGCAGCTGGGCTACTATCCCCCTCGTCCCTTCCAACCGGATCTGTATCGAGCGATGCGCGAAGACTTTGAGTCTCTGTATGAGCTTCTCGTGGACGAAAATTACACGACGACCGGCAACATGCCTTTTCTGGCGGACGGAGGAATCTGCACCCTCCAACACGTGCAATCTTTCGATGCCCGCTTCGGCTTCGAGCCCCTGAGCAAGCCGCTCCCGCTACTGCCACAAAACAGCCAGCAAGGTCGATCGCAAAGGATGTCATGGCTGCCTCGAGGCGACAAGACCAAACCGAACCAAAGATTGGAAGACCACACGGCCCTCATCAACGCGTCGAACTGGAACAGGAACATTTTTCAGAACGACCTTGTCCGGGCCTACCGGAATTTTGAGGAGGACCTCATCATCTCGCCGCAGAAGTTAGACAAGCGGGAGAAGTTGAGCATAGCGGACGCCAGGAAGGTGAGGTGGATCCTGGTGTACGCGGTATTCCAGGTCTTACGAAACGTTACGGATGAACCGCCAGAGGTGCGAGACGAGGCCGAAGCACCGTATCACCTTTCTATCCCGGCCAATAATCTACCCCCATGGAAAGACTCTCGGATCATGGGTCACGAATGTCGTCAGGACGCAAAGCCAACGATGGGTGCCTCCCCCGTGGTGAAATGGGCGGACGACGACACTGCGGCCTCACCCGGCCATATTGAACTACGACCCGACATCGACTATTTTGCTCTTACACACAAGGACCCTCCGCAGCACGCGAGGAACATGTCTTTACCTACTGGTGGCGACGAGACCCCTCCGCTGCCGAGCAGATCCAACTCATTTTCTCGGGTTCTGAGCAGGAGCTCAACGATACGCAAGTCAATGGGTCTTTTCAAGTCTCCATCGACTTCTAAAGCAGCACCACCAGTTCCGAAGCTGCCTTATCACGAGATTGTCGTGCACGGCTATGGAAATGGCACAAACACTGTGAATTTCAACCACGCTGTCGTGCGACTGGAACCAAATGGCCTAGCAACGAGAAGTGATTCGACGGCTTCGACAAGCTCGACGGCAAGCACAAGTACAGCCCTATCCGAGAAAAGCACGACGAGTACGCTGGAAACGGCTGCGTCGTCGGCAAATACCTCGATTGAGCCAGCTACACCTCCCTTGCCTATTCCTGAAAAGAGTCCACATCGAGCTACATTCAGAGCACAAGAGGTCTTCCCCGGAGGTGTTAGGCCTGCTCCTCAATCCTCTCAATCCGAGCTGACCACCAAATCTATTCGACACCGAACCATGACGGCGATCTTCGACGGACGTACTGACTTCGCCGACTCGAATTGGAACAACATTGGCAGCAGCGAAGCACCTCGGCGCAACGTTGGCCGCCGAAACTCGCTCATCGCCGACTTGAGGCGCCGGAGCTACATCCCCGGCACGCGCTCGCATCAAACGGAAGCGAGCGACGCATGCCAGGTGAACCTGGAGTCATCGCCGAGTCGGTACTCTGATGAATGGAGCGCCATGGAGGCGTTCATGCCTACAGCCCACAAGAGGGACGACATATTGAACCACCAACACAAGGCTGCAGCTCCGGCGTGGGAGCAGTACGCGGAGCTGGGCGGCTTGACGGAGATGAGGTAAAAAAGTAATTGGATAATGTCTACTGCTTGGATCGTTACATAATTACTATTTGAAGGGCAGCTGGAGCAACTGCCACATATCACGGGCGCGCCCGAGCGTCATCTCATTTTGTATTTCTTATCATACCAGATACCCTCCTTGCTGTTTTCCTACCATTCTTTATTGGCACTGCGCGCATAGTCTTGTATATATATATTTGGCTTGTCGTTATTTCAAGCCTGCTTTTGGTTGGACGGAGTGCGCCATTGTCAACAGGAGCGACCAGTCGATAGCATTTTTACACCAAGCTTTCGCATCTTGATCTCTGGGACCTGCCCATGCTTATTGTGACTGCTCATTGGTCGTGGGACGGGGCTGCGCTCTTCAAGCCATGGCTTGTGCACAGTTGCCTGGCGGAATACAGACCATTCAATGCTTCGCCTACTCAGCTTTGGAACGGGAGGCCAGCGTGAGGCCGTCGATGATTTCACCACCCATAGACCAAATCATGTATGCTGAACCAACGAGCCACGCACCGCTAGGATTCTGTCAGATATAAGTCGTGATAAGCGAGTGGGGGAGCTTACTTGGGAATGATCCAAAGGAAGAGGAGGTCCAAGGGCGCGTTGTGGCCAATGTTGTCGAAGCCACTGAAATACTCGTTGAGCCCTTACAATCGCCGGTTTAGATGAGCTTTCTTTGTGAAGTCGTGAGAGTGAACATACAATAGAGGACCGTCTTGGAAAGCGTCATGACCGCCGCGCTGAAGCCGATCAACACGGCCAGCGCGCCCTGCCTCCCACCCACGGTGCGGCCATTGCTCCTCGCCAACCACAGGTACGCAGCGTACATGACCGTCTCAATGACGTTGAGCGTGCCCTGAGCGGCCGTGAAGCCGTTGTGGGCGTTGAAGGCCTTCCAGCCGTAGATGTGGTCGACCTCGCCGTAGAGCTTGTAGGGCGCCCAGAGGGGCCAGTGCAGGGGGCCGCCCTCCATGGTGAGCGGGCGGCCGAGCACGTAGCCCGTGTCCCAGACGACGAGGGGCAGCGAGACGGCCATCCAAATGACGGTCCATCGCGTGGGCACATGGCGCCAGCCGGAGGCGGAGGCGGCGCCAGGGGCGGCGGCGGCGGTGGTGGTGCTGCTGCTGGCGGGCGAGGGCTTGGATACTTGGCGGTTGGAGGCGCGGGGCTTGGAGGCCGAGGCGGGAGAGGCGTCGGCGGTTTGGGAGCGTGTGCTTACCATGATGAAGCGGGTTTTAGATGGTGCTTGCTGGCAGATTGGGCGTGCGGGATGGAGGAGTGAGGTTGAGCGAGGGCTGAGGTGCGGGTCGGACGTCGGTGGTGCAGCTAGGCGCGTAACAGATTCCCAACCTCAGTTAGACCACATGAAACGTGTATGATGGACCAAAACTGCCCGGCCAGAGACTCAGCCTCTGGCACGAAGAGCCGTTGCTCAGCGTTCGGACCAATGACAGGGTGACGTGACGTGTGGCATTTAGGCGGGACGGAAGATGCGGGGGGGGGGAGCCTTGGCTGTCCAGGGCATCCCAAACGGGAAGGCCAGCGTGTATGCCAAACACACCACCAAAGGTGCGTGATGTGCGTAGTGTAGTATAGCCGATGAGGCCGTTGAAGTTTCTCGCATCTTTAGGCAGGGCTGGGGATCCTATCATGGCGTTGTCACAGACGAGGAACCATGTCAGGTTATGCATGTTAGGCACGGGGCCGAGCCGTGTCACCACATTACCCATCTGCACCTAACAAGACAGGATGGCGTCTGGTGTTGGTGCATGAGCTGCTTCAAGTCTTACAAGGGGCTGTGCCTCTTTACATTCAACGACTACAAATACAGCATCTCACGCATCACGACTTGTCCCCGCTAAACGTCTCCCCTCCCTGCTCCAGATACTCCACCTCCTCCGCCGTCGGCTCCCTCCCGAGCGCCGAGTTCCGATGGGGATACCTCCCAAAGCGCCGGATGATGTCGTAGTGCTTCTCCTCGAAGAGCGCGTTACGCCTGCCAAACTCGCGCGCCTCGTCCCCGCTGCCGCGCGCCACCGCCGCCGCACGCCCTCGCAGCTCATCGCCGCCGTCCGGGTCCGCGTACAGGCTCTCAATGTCGGCGGTCATGGCCTCGTACGCGCCGACGGCCTGCTCGTGCGCGGCGAGGGCCTCGGAGTGCATGAGCGGCAGGTAGAACCACATGCGGTACGCGAAGCGCCACCGCGTCTCCGGGTGCGAGGCGGGGATGCCGCGGGTGGCGGCGGCGGCGACGACGGCACGGGCGAGCGGGTCGAAGAAGAGGAAGACGGCTGAGGCGCGGTGGCCGCGGTAGATGTTCCGCGGCATCTGGTCCAGCAGGAGCACGAGGCTCAGCCAGTCAAGGGGGTTCTGGGGCTGTGCGGCCTCGATGATGTCGTCGCCTGATGTCACGCCAGACGCCCGGATCGCCTCGAGCGTAGGGCCGAAGCGCTCCCTAGAGGCGTCGGGGGTGAATATCATACTCAGCCCATGCTACGGCGGAGAAGACTTACACGCAGAGCTTGTCGAGTGCCTCGCCTCCGTTGAACCAGCGTCCCATGTGCTCCTTCTTTGGGAAAGCCAGGTCCTCATCCGAGCCGCAATGCTCAAACCAAAAGTCTCGTACGTCCCGAAGCAATTCCGGGTTGAGGCGTTCCCTAAGATCCGTCATGTTGACCGGCGATGCGACTTCGGGGCGGCAGAACGAGGCCGTGTACGTGAGTGAACGAGCAAACGGCGCAGACGGTACGGCGCAGCTGGGCGCGGGGGGTTGGAGCGACGGCTGTGCGGAAGCCCGGGAACCAGCACGGGGGGCTGCCGCCAACGTTAGCGACAGCGCGCCAAGCAGCACCAGCGGCGGAGGCACTAACATATCGGTGAGGGCCGTCTCCGGGCACACGAGATGAGACGTGCTGCACTGGAGCGGCGGAGCATTGCGAAACGACGGAAAGAGGGCGTTGGGGAAGTGAGGGTGTGTGGCTTTTTTTTATAAATGGCGAGATGAAAACCTGGTGGTGAAGAACCGTCTTGCTTGCTAGGAAGGACAGGGGAGGAGGATTGGCAGTTTGTCAGCAGACATGTATGTCAACACGAACCCAATCATTTTATGAGGGAACCATAGGCTCATGATCAAAGACAATGGGCAGAAGCCAAAGAATATTGAACAAACCGAGCATTCGGAACGTCTCGTAGAGATGTATCATTGCACAATTGAATATAGAACCCCACTCCCAGCTGTCTCTACTCCGCAACAGGCCCTCATCGTCAGCCGAGCCCATCACACGAAGACATGCCATGCCGTCTCGCACCACCATTTCCTGGCACTCTGGTTATCACCGATCCGGCTTGGCACGTCCATGCCCCCATGATTACAAGGAAAGTCGTGCCCACAGGCAGACCAAACTCCTCTAGAATCCCCCGGGCATCACGTCTGCTTACATCCGCTGGGTTGGGTCTCGGGCCAATATGGATTGCGACGCCTTACTGTTTTCGGCGGTGGCCGCCGTCCGTCAACGTTATATCGTGACATCAACGGTCTGGCTTCACGACAAGACAGTGCGTTGTAAGGGGTGTCGTGTTCAACCTCAACGGAATTAGAGTAGCCTGTATTATTAAATCAGTTGAATATGTCAGCCATGGCGAACACCAACGTGGGCGTCCACGATGAATATAAAACCGCCCAACAACCACCCAAAGAATACCACCATCTGAACAACACTCACCTCCTTTCACCCTTACCTTACCAACATAACAAATCAAGTTTCACACTTCCCCAGCCATGGCCTCCAATCAAGCAGCCTGGATCGACTCTCAGGGCACCCCCCTCCGCGTTGGCCCTGCTCCTATGCCTATCCCCGAAGCCGACGAAATCATCGTCAGGAGCCGTGCCGTCGCCATCAACCCGCTCGACTGGCACATGCAGGACTGGGGCGTCTTCATCAAGGAGTGGCCATCCATCTTTGGCTGCGATGTCGCGGGCGAGGTGTACCAGGTCGGCGCCAACGTGACCAGGTTCAAGACTGGTGATCGCGTGGCTGGGTATTGCCTCTTTTGCCGTTGACATGATTTTCTCATCTTTTCTAATGGCTAGGACGCAGACATACGACCAATCTTGTTACGGGCAAACCCCGCGATGCTGCTTTCGCGGCGTACTGCGCTGTGCCGGCTTCTAAGGCAGCCATCCTCCCGGATTCTATCGCTTTTGAATCCGGCGCTGTCTTGCCTCTCGCCCTCGAGGCAGCCGCCTGCGGTTTACTCAAGGCCGAAGCCGGCGTCGCGATGCCCGGAGTTGCCACTCCAGCCCTGGGACTCCCCCTCCCCAGCTTGACACCCTCCGCATTGGAGAAGTCACTGGTCGTGTGCGGAGGCTCCTCTGCCGTTGGAGTCATGACCATCCAGCTCGCCGTTGCTTCCGGTATCACCGTGGTTGCCACAGCGAGCCCGCGTAACTTCGACCTCGTCAAGTCTGTTGGTGCAGCGGCAGTCTTCGACTACAGGGACCCCTCGGTCGTCGACAAGATCATTGCAGCAACCTCTGGCAACGGCGACTTTATTGGTGTCTTTGACGCCATTTCCTCGCCGGAAACATACGCCCACGATCTCCAGATCCTCGAAAGGCTTGGTGGAGGACATCTTGCATGCACCCATCCGCCACCTACGGAGAATGTGCCGGAAAATGTGCGCAGCGGGATGATTTTTGCTGTCGACGATGTCGTCACTCCCATCTGGGAGGGCTTCGTGACCACGGCGCTGGAAGCGGGGGTTCTGAAGTGCTTGCCAGAGCCGACGGTTGTCGGCCACGGGCTGGAGTTCATCCAGGAGGCTTTGAATAAAAGCAAGGCTGGGATTAGTGCTACCAAGCTGGTTGTTACTCTTTGATCGTATTTTTGTATGGAAGAGAGCATGAACTTTAAGGCTGGGTTATTCGTACTAGCGCATCAGTACAGAGGTTATCATTTGTTACCTGCCTTTTGGTCTGATAATCTCTAGTCACCGCTTGCCGATAGTTATTCAATTCAAGATGAACAAAGCTTCGCAAAGACTTCTCGCATATAGGACAATAGTCACTGATTTTGACAGGTATTTGGTAACAGCGGTGCCGGTTTTAATAGATACTGACCAAGCAATGATTGTCCGGCGAAGACAGTTGAAATCAAGGTTGGCAAGGCGAAGAGAAGCGTCTGGGTCTAGCAGCTCCATCTGTGTTTTTAGCTAGTCTTCAGTGAATTCAATCAAAGATGGAATTTCATCATGATATTCAAGAGGCACCATGAAACCTTTGTGGCATTACCTTGGACCCAATTACTATACATAACAATGATGACAAAGTAGTTCTTGGAACTATTTGAAAACGATGCCGCCTTATCACGCATCAGTTTCATCGTTCTCGACGGTTGCCTTCTTGCTGACCCCATTCTCCTTGCCATTCTCCTTGCCATTCTCCTTGCCATTCT
>KL660756.1:18629-33170 GCA_000732775.1 Stachybotrys chlorohalonatus IBT 40285
ACCATTCTCCTTGCTATGTCCATTCACCCCCTTCTTCCCCAGGATCAGCTCGTTATCCGCCTCCCCCTCCTCATCCTCACCGCGACCCTTCAATACCCTCCTCGCGGCCTTGCGACCAACTATCGGAAGTCTTTTGACCCCTAGCTTCTTCCCCGCCTCGGGCACTAGCTTCGGATCCAGCAGCCCGATCTGTACCAGCACGCTCGCCTGGTCCCAGTACACGTGCTCGTGGAACAGCTTCCCGCCCCGCAGCACGACGATGCTTACGAGCAGTATCTCGACCTTTTTGTCCGTAGCGGGGACGCCGGGGAGGAGCCATGGGACTTCCTGCGTGTGCTTGAACTGGACGTGCATCTCGTCCACCACGCGGTCGATGCCGATGGTGCGCGAGAGGAGTGTTAGTTTCATGGATGGCGGGTTGGAGAAGTAGTTGGAGTAGAATCGCTTTAGCTCGTTGGTGCCGATGGCGCCGGTCAGCGTGGGGATGTTTGTGACGTGAGGGCTCTTGTGTGTGGTGTATGTCGCAAGGGCATTCTCTGGGCTCTTGGTGAAGAACTTGCCTACGCCAAGGATTAGTGCACGCAAAGCATTTCACCGGCGGCTGCCAACTCACTGTGCATGTTTGCGTCCAAGACATCTTCCCAGTCAGGTTCGCTACCAAACGCTCTCCTCGCAACGGTCAGGCTCCGGCTCCACGCCAGATCGGCCGATACCCGGTCATACTCCTCCATGTCGTGCTCGGCGAAACCGGGCTCGGCGTTGTAGGCGTAGGTGGGGTATGCGAGCCGGAGCGTGCCGCCGGTACCGAGGCCGCGATCAACACGCTGGCGCGTCGTCCGCCGCTTGCCCTGGATGCCCACAATCTGCGTCTGCACGGTGACGCCAATCTCCTCGCCGGCACATAGGTGGACGAGGGCCCTGATGCTGCTGGGGAAGCAGCCATGCGGGTTGGGGATTGCCGTCGGGTAGTAGGCGATGAGTAGGCCGAGCTTCCCGTCTGGGTTGTTGTTCATGACGTGGTAGTGCTCCAGGCACTGCGCTGCGGCGTCGCCAAATGCTGGCTCATGCCGTTAGTAGACCGACGGCGATACAGTTGTCGGAGCTGGCTACTCACCGACGATTCCAAAAGTCTGACACGGGCCCAGGTCTTCATCCTTGCTCAGCCTGCGAAGCTTGGTCGTCAAGGGCTCCTTGCAGCTTTCCATGGAGATGTACTGTACATTGAAGCCCTCGTCCCGCCAGTCGGCCACCGTTAGGGGATCAAAGTCGTCGGCTTCAGCAATGATATAGAGCTTAGGAGGCGACCGCGGGAACTTGTCGGACAGGAAATGGGAGTCCCTGTAGTTGGGGCCGTTCTGCGACGTGATCTGGACATTGCGTCCCTCGGCGTCTGGCACGGTAGCCTTGATGAGGTTTGGTACGTTGACATTCATGTTTCTTTGTTCTGGAGCATATCGGACCTTTCATGGAAAGTTCTTAGTGAAGGTGAGAGTGAAAAGGTGTATGAGGTTATGTTGAGGTTGGGTCTTACAGGTTTCGGGTCAACAATGACATCATGCTTGAACGTGGTTGGTGGGTATGCCAAGTTTGCTGCCACCTCAATCCAGCCAAGTCATGCGATGCTTGCCTCCTGTATTCTATCTGATTCTAGCGAAAATAAAATAAAATGAAGTTTGATTTGTTGGTTTCAATGTTCTGTGAACTGAATGATCTAATGCATAGAGATTGGACGTAGGTTGCGAGGTATCCAGTCAACACTTCGAGGCCTGCCCTATCCAGCTCTCCACAAGGGCATTGGTGCTAAGTGCGAACGTGCAAGAAAGCTCGTCAATTTTCTCACTGATGAGCCGCAGGAACTAATTTGCTCCCTGTTCTGGTTTAAACGAATCAATTTCTGGAACGGAGAAAGCCCTCATAAAGCCCGGGTTGCTCTCAAATTATTTGCCCTTCCAGTTTTGGTGGCTGCTTTATACTCTCTCTTAGGAATAGTCGCTGGCTGCACTATTCGCAAATAATATCCTACAGCTATAATATAGTTATGGGCGGTAGTAAGATCGGACTCATTCAATCTAATTTCGGTGCTGCTCTTGTGCACTGATGCCGTAGCCCTCTTCAATAAAGCTACCCTTCAGCATCCAACCAGTCTGCACGATACTTCGAATTACCCGACTCTGCCAGAAATCAAACTGAATTTTTTTTATACATTAATTCTACGCCCCAGCATCCTATTGACCAAGCAGGCGACCCATAGAATACCTTCCGATGGATTTGTTCGACTGCAAAAGTTAATTGTTCAAGCCAATGAAACTTGACATCGCGTTCACAGCAGCCGGAATCTTCTGTATCGCCTCCTATCTAAAGAACGCCTGACTCTCGTTGTTAGGTCTAGTATAATTTAGCGATCATTTGTGACGTTGATTCATTCTCCAGTGCAGGGAAGAAGGATATAGAATAGTTCCGCAAACACGTAGGGTACGACCTATAGCAGAGACTCGTTCGGAACAAGTATCGGCAAGATTGAGTCCAGCTCAAAGCCTATCAAGCTAGGAAATGTAGTCGTCATAATGCCAGGGAGCAACGTCTTCCATGTTTTCAGAGCAAAATTTCCGTCAATACAAGCAGACTTGGTCGGTGTTACATATGAGTCCTCGCGGAACGCCTATTTTCAAGACTCTATTCTGAGGGAACTACTGAATTCAGGTCAGTTTTTTGACAAGTCTTTTCCAAAAAAAAAAAAAAAAAAAAAAGAGATTGTTTCAGTACAATGAATAGCACACGTGCTTTAGAAAAGGAAAATCAGTAAAACAACTTGAATTAATAATACCCGCTTCTGTTTGATTTCAGAGTTCGAGGCCATCTGTTCAAGGATGCGAATGCGATTTCAGGAATATGACTCACTAGAAACTCGCGTAATCTTACACGACAATGATAAGACATAGGAATCAAAGATACTCCCAAGAGTTTATAAAGCACGTGGCCTATGGCCCTGGCCTAATGATGAACGTACACCGCTGTGGGCCCTACTCTGATTGACCGATCGAGGGCATAGGATATAGGTTGTAAATCAGGCGTTGCGAAGCTGATTTATTTAAGGGTGGTGGGATTCTATGCATCCACTAATAACTCACCATAACCTTGCTATATGCAACACCGCCAAAGAAAGAAAATGTAGAGTAAACACCAAAAGGTGTTTACATTTGACCAACCCAAAAAAAAAACAAACAAAGAAGATGTAGAGTAAACACCAGAGAGTGTTAACATGTGATCAGCAATCCAAACTCGTTCAGTTACGCCCGCAAGACGAAAAAGCGTCATACTATGCCATCTCCGTCAGCTGGTTCTTCTTCTTCGGATCCTCAATCTTTCGTATGTCCACCCATCCCATCCCAAACGCCACCAGAAACGCAGCAATAGATATACCTACGCCCAAGTACATGACGTTCCTAAAGCCCGCGGTATACGCATCGAGCAACGCGGCCAGCTGGGCGCTGCCAGCCGGCGCAAGTGCACGCACGGCCGCCGCGCTGCCGCCTGCGCCGACGGCTGTCTGGGGGTCGATGGGCGGGACAATGCTCCGAATCTCGGAGACGAGCGTTTCTTGGAAGACTACGTTGGCAATGGCCACGAAGGTGGCTACCATGAAGTTTTGGAAGAAGACGAGCATCGACGTGCCAATGGTAGCTTCGGCTGGTTTGAGGGTGCTCTGGATGGCGATTACGCCCTGCAATCCAAATTAGTAGAGCGTTATCATTGTGCAATATAATATCACTTACCACTTGGAGACCCGCGCCGCGTATTCCGTAGATGATCTGGTAACCCAGAAGCAATCCAAGACTAGTGCTCGGAGTCCATGTCGACATGAGACCCAGGCCCAAGGCGCCGCCAGCACCCGCCAGGAGTGCCCAAGGCATATAGTATCCCAGCTTCGTCACTGCACCATTGTTAGCACAGCAACTTATCGAGTGCAAGATGTGGAATACCTACTTAGCGCTCCGGAGACAAGGATGAAGAGGATTTGAGAAAGGATGGAGGCGAGCGAATATACACCGCTCATGGTAGGCGATAGGCCCCGTACCGACTGGAAGAAGATGGGCATAAAAGCCGCGGCACACAGAGTAGCCGACATGACAAAGGAAAAGTTCAACGCGCTGGTCCACAGCGTTCGTTTGGCGAGAAGGGCAAGCGGTATCATGGCATCGGCGCCCATCCTCCACTCCCACGCAAGGAAGATAATGGCACCCACGCCGGCACCGCAGAACATACCGATGACCACTGGGGAGCTCCAATGGTAATCCGAAGAGCCGAACTGCAGAGCCATGAGGAACATGACTGCGGCAGGCGTGAAGAGAAGAAAGCCGGGTAGATCGAGTTTCGCGACGACGATTCGTAGGAGAGAAAGGGTGACGGGCTGTTTCTTTGTGTTCTCGGGTATCTTGCAAAACAGGAGGAGCAGGCCGCCGACGCCGCCGAGGGGCAGGTTGATGTAAAAACCTAGGCTGGTTTAATAGGGGGTGACTTTAGTAGCGGATAACGACTTACACCATCGCCAACTCAGGTACTCTGTGAAAACCCCGCCAAGGAGCGGCCCAAGGACAACGCCGATTTGGCTGACTGTCAACTTCGTTTAGTATATATTGATGAGGTAGAGTAGGAAGCCTTCATATACTTACTGCCAAGTATGATAGCAGTGTACACTACGTAGGTAATCTATTAGCAAGAAAAAGGCCCGCGCTGGCATGGTTGGCGCTTACAAGGTCGTTTCTCAAGAGGAAAGGCGCCGACAAAGATGATCATGCTCCCGTTGTTGATGCCCGAGTACCCAAGCCCACCGACGACCCGTCCCACGATGAGCGCAACCGAAGACGGGGCGGCGCCGCATATCGCCGAGCCAATCATGAAGATGACGAAGAAGGTGAACCACGTCCACTATAAAATTAGCATGAGAAGAAGCCCATGGTGAGGGGGTGGTGGAAACCAACCTTGACGCTGAAGTACAGGTACAGCTTTCCGGCGAGGGGCTGGATCGTGGCGCTCGCGAGCTGGTAGGCGCCGACGTACCAGCCGACGTCTTCCAGGCGGCTGAAGTCGCTGGTGATCTGGGGAATGGCCTGGAAAAGGTAAGCTAGCGCGGTCTTTCCGGGCGAGTCTGTGGTACTGACGGTGCTGATGATGGACATGTCCAACATGCAAAGAAACATGACTATCAAGAGTCCAAGAACAAGCATGAGGAGCTCGGTCCCCTCCATGTATTCTCCGTGCTCTTCATCCTCGCTTGCATCGGTCTGCAGTACGTCGGGGTCTGTCTTGGTGTCGGACTCGGCAACCATTATAGATGTAGGCTTCCGCTGAGTTATGACCGGCGTCGACGATTCGACGGATTTCGCATCGACCGCCATGGCGAAGACAAATACCCGTAGCGTACAAGATTCTGTCAAACGCCCTTTCCCGGCTGTAGTAGGATTTGGAGACGGCGACGTGGAAACGGGCTGGGCATTTTAGGTGCACACGGAGGTCATGATCTTTATGTAGGGGGTGCGGCTCTGCAGTCGAAATATGGGGCACGCATGTTCGTGTGTCGATGCGAATGCGAGGGTGCGCTAGTTGGTGAATCGGCGGCGTTCTTGGTTGAAACCCGGCCATGATACTGTAGCAATGAGCGTTGGGGGCGTGGCATGGGTGGTGAATGGTCAGACGGCGGGCTTTGCCAATCCCGCCGTTTCGTTGCTACCTGTATGGCCTGATGCCTTGTCGTGTACATCCCTGGACGGTAATATGCGGAAGGACTGCGAATAATAGGCTTTCCTGTTCAAGCTCATGGGCTTCCTCGTTTACTGCTTGCAGCCCAACACTCCTTGGATTCCCACGTGATGCCATCCATGACGACAATTCACTGGCCCCCCGTGTGACTGAAAATACTGGTTCTGCGGACCATGGGTGACATTCAGTGGTACTTTGGAGAGATGAAAGGCTAATACTGATTCCAGTTTGAGAGAAGATCCATCCAGCTCATATCGTCAGTAAAAGAAATTAACATTGTATCGTCCATAATGGGATCATCTGTTCCCCCAGTACCGCTGCCCGCCGTTCCTTGCGCACACGCAGCCTCTGCGATTGTCCTTTTCCATATCGGCGTCGCACACCGTAGTGCCTCGGCAGTCGCTGTAAACACATCCGGTTCCGGTCCTTCAACGCCCATCGCAGCGGGAATGGCGCTCAACAGAGTCGCTGCCCGTTGCACAACGCTGCCCAAGTCCACTCCACCTCGCACGAAGTGCCGATCCCACGCAGGATCATCTACAAGAACATACCGATAGACGAGATGTGTACAGCGTGCAAATTGGAATGCCGAGAACAGATTCATCCCGAAGAGCTCTCTTGGTGTGAAACTAAGGAAAGCCTCAAAACACTTCTTGGCTCCCTCGTAGGATTGGTGGAAACAGTTTGTTCGTGCGAACTGAGATACTTGTGATGAACTGCTTTCCGCAAGTCCTGTGTCACCAATGCTGGCTTCGAGAAATGCTATTTGGACTTGTATACCTTCTGCCTTTTGGTTAGAGCCATACATATTCCCAGAAGGTAGCTAGACTCACTCCTGGCAAGAACTTCTGAGCGAGTAGTTGCTTTGATATTGTCAAGTCGCATTTGAAGAGCCTTGACGTGAAGAATCGGAGGAGCTGCCTGTCTTCCGCCCGTTTCCGGTTCGTATCGACCCAGCGTCGGAGTCAAGATATCGTCCGATATTCTGCAGTTCCTGACCATTGCAACCAGCACCTCGTCTTCCAAGCTTTCTGGATGTGCGGATAGATCATGTAGCATCTTCTCAAGATGTGAAGTCCAAGTCATGGGCGGATTTCTCGTGAAGGAGGAAATTCTGGAACAGTGTCAGCGTACATTTAATTCCTCGAGATTGACTATGGTGTGTGAAATACTAACGGGATGCAAATGCAGTAGCAGGCTAACGCTGTCCTCTGCTCCTCTTTCGTGTAGACAGTGGGAGGTAGGGGCTGCCTCAAGGGGTAGCAGTAAGCGTCTGTTGCGTTGGTGTTCCGATCTAACACCTCACGACCGCTCTTGTCGAGTCGGAGGTCAGAGGCTACGGCCTGAGCCAATTTGGAGAATGCAGATAGCGTCTGTCTGAACTGGTTGTGGTCCAGCTGCCTAACTTAAGAGATCAGTCAACAGTGCTTCGTTTTCGTCTTTGTATGGTTTCAGCCAGCACTCGTCATACCAGGCCAGATATACTATAAGACCCTGTAGGAGGTCGATGCTTCGCTCGCTTTCTATGACAATCTTCTGCGCAAAAACAGCGCGAAGCTTTTGGTCGAGCTGCTTGCGTTCTGCTACTAAAATAGACGTCGCATATCGAATGCCCAGCCACAGTACAGGACGTTCTTGGCGGATCTGATCTGGGCTTTCAAACAATCAATCGCTTTATTCATGCTTCAACTGCATGGCAAACGTACCTTGTGTCTGGTGGGAGGACGATGAATGGGAAACAAGGCAGATGACATTCTCGGAAGATGTCTAAGCGCGGTTTGTCGGATGGCTGCTGCGGCAGAATTGCGCAACGACCTGTGCCTTGAGACAGAGAGTTCAAAGACGTGCTTGCTGCAGGGGAGTTTGTCGACGCTGGCGACGTCGGAAATCCAGCACGACTCTGGGATGTGCTACTATGGTTTGGAGAGGCAGAATTAACCGATTGAATTGCATCATCTCTTCCATTAGGCCCCCTCTGTGAACTCAGCAAGTTAACTAGCTGGTCCAGCTTCTCCTCCAGGTGACTGCTGGTAGCCGTGCGGCTCAAGGCTCGGCGCGTGGCCCGTCGCGCCGCCACGACCGAGGGCTGGCACTCTCTGTGCAGGCGGTGGCATCTTTCGCAACCCCTGCCAGGGCCTCGACTGATGCAGCGGCACTTGGCCTTGGAGCAGCCAGCGCATGCGTGGCCGTAGGGGGCGGATTCTCGAGTGGCGGAATCGGCGGGATTCATGGCACAGGTCGCTCACCAGCGACTCCAAGGTGGCATGTGGATGGAAAGGGGAGACCGTTTGCGGCGGGATTTTCCCCGGTCTTCATATGATTACTTGTCGATGGACTGGCATTATTGGCTGCTTCACATTGGTAAGAGAGATGTGGGATAATAAGTGGTTTGAATGATCCGATCGAGGTCCACGGCGGAATTCAAGTGCCGATCCCGCCGGCGCCCCACAACAGACGAGAGCAATGCTTGCACCTATCAAGCAAGCTCCTGAAATCAACACAATTCTTACCCACGAGCAATGAACACCAGGGGCACGTAGTAAGGGTCAAACGCGGCAGATGTTTCAGTCCATGAAGTGTTCGTCGTCATCCGGAAAACTCTGTAGTTGACGAGACCGCTGCACAACTTGCAGCCTACTGTTCAACAGCAGCCGTGGGCAAAAGCATGGTAGCTTACGCGTATAAGTGATTCATCCCACCAAATCTGACATGCAGCAGAAACATTGCATCAAGCAGAGTACCATCATCTCCCAATGGTTCTCCTATTCATAGAGTCCTATCACCATGTGATTCTTCTGGAAACCGCCTGCGAACCTCTGATCGTTCTATTACCATTAGAGCAGTGGCCAGCAACATCCCTACAGAACAGCCATCCAAATTCAAACCCCGATGCGAGAGCCAGCAGACTCGGGCTGTTATATTAACCCCTAAGCCTTGAGCAAAACACAGCCGCTAAAATAGATGTCGTCATTAGCAGCCAACTCCATCTGGTGCACAACGACAGGACTGTCCAGGCGCGGACACTTGATCCAAATATGCTTGTAAAAGAGGACCGTCGCCGTAAATGGGTTCGATTTAAAGTTCTTCGTCACTTCGCTCTCGCTGAACTCCGTGAATGACGTAGACGTGTTTTAGATGAACCGATAGTTCAGCGTCGTAGACGCGCTGGCCAGCTCAATGCCGTACGACGCCAACGCCTCGACGCCCACGCTGTGCTACATCTCATCGCGCTTCTCCTTGCCCATTTCGTGCAAGGTCCTCTGCTCGCGCGAGAGCCTGCCGCTCGTCTTCTTGCCTATACCCCTTCCGAGAACCACGGTAGGCCAAAGTGCCTGGGTAGATTTACGCATTAATATCGATCCCTATTTTATGGCCATCAAATAGATATGGGTGCAAGTTAGAAGGTGGCCCAATGACCTTCCTTCTCAAGCACATGCGATGCCCCTGGTTTCAGGATTACCTGGGCTAAATGTTCCGCGGCAGGGTGGGCATCGGCACAAGCGTGAGTTTTACTCTTGGTCATTACGACATGATTGTCATCAGGGCCACCATGAGCCGAACTCAGGCTTCTATTTCAAGCAGCCTTGCACCCACTCGGACAAAGGGTGGTGTCAATATGCAAAATGGACGCAATGGGGCGGTACCAACTAGATGGGCTGCACAGAATATGCCTCTGGAACCACGAATACGTTTTCGAACTGTTAATGTCGCATTCATGTAAACTTTTCGTGGTCCAAATGAGTCTAAGTAGACAAAGAACTACACCCACAATGCTCGGAGGAGCATCTTCGATTTAGAGGATTGTTACTGCATCCGAAGGTAAAAGAAAATCATTGTCTCTATGCTCCATAGTTACACATTGAATATTCGAGTATTGTTATTTCTTCCGTGACACCTGCCAGTTGTACAAGTGTTGAGACGTCTTACGCTTGACGCTATATTCAATCAGTTAATTCCAGTGGCGAGACACACGTCCATCCTTGCTAAGGAGGTAGGCATGATAATTGAGCATTGCAGAGCTGAATCTGTTCTGACAAAGATGATGCTTCTAGGGTCAAGACTGGAAAATTCTTCGAAAGAAATACAACCCTGGTTTCAGTGCACAGCATCTATGGAGTCTCTTCCCCACAATCCTGGGGAGATGGAACCATTCTTGGAGTATCTGGGTCAGTATTCGGCTTCGGGAGAATCATTTTCTTTGGAGAGACTCGTTTCCAACCTGACCTTTGATGTGATTGGCGCTGCCGCATTGGAGGTCGACTTGAACTCTCAACACATGGACCGTTCAAAACAGGGTGAAATCACACGATCATTTGCAGAAATGCTCCAGACATACAACGACGACAAAACCAATCTCCCCTGGTGGGTTGTCCCATTAACCACATGGCGACGGTATATGCTGGCAAATCATGTCGATAGCCTGATAAAAGACATCATAGAGCGAAAATATCCAGAACTCAAAAGGAGCGCCCAGGAAAATAAGTCGCGCAGCATTGTTGCCCTAAGTCTGCAGGATACCGAAACACTAACGCTGGAGTTGCTGACCGAAACCGCCGATCAAGTGCGTACATTTCTCTTCGCAGGGCACGACTCGAACTCCAGTGCATTGCAATGGATTTTCTACGAGCTGAGTCGGACGTCTCGTGCCCTGAATGCCGTGCGCGACGAGCTCGACGAGGTTCTGGGCCCCGGAACCGACCCGCGAGCCGTATCCGCTGCACTGATTCAGAACGCCGAGCAAGTGTTTACTCGCTTGAACTATCTAAATGCTGTCATCAAAGAGACTCTTCGCCTACATCCTCCGGCAAGCACTGTCCGCATGACAGCACCAGGCACTGGCTTTAAAATCTCCCTACCAACAGGCGAGGAGTCCCTAGCCGATGGACTCGTTTTGTATGCCTGCCAGAGTGTTATACACCGCGATCCCGCTGTCTTTGGTGCCAACGCCAATGATTGGGTGCCGGAGCGATGGCTTGGGGAGGCAATCAAAAGCATCCCTTCGAGTGCGTGGCGACCATTTGAAAGAGGTCCAAGGAACTGCATGGGATTAGAACTCGCCAACATGGAGTCACGCATCATCATTGCCATTGTGGCGCGCAAATACGACTTCATAAAGACAGGTCTGGGTGAACGCGTTCCTGATGAAAAGAGGTTTCCCATCTTGAACGATAAGGGGCAGTACAGGGCCAAGTCAGAGCTCTACAACGTAAGTTCCGTCATCACTCCCAGATGCGCCACCTTAGCTCGATTCCGCTGACAACATGCTTCAATATCACAGATTCGGAGTATGACAGCCAAGCCCGTAGATGGCACCATCATGAAGGTCAAGGTGGCTGATGGATCGTAGCAAAGCCAGTTCAACAGTTGTGACAGTTGCTATTCCAATGTTTTGGGACAATAAGAGTATGGTGTTTACACTACGCGGCGAACCTGGAAGTTTGGGCAATTTGAGTTGCAAATCATCTCTTTCAATTATTGGTACAGAAACGGGATAAACCTTTCATTTGATTCAGATACAAGGTAGTAATACGGAAATCATATCTACATGGCTTGACATGCTGCTCGAATCTCCATATTCTTCCACACTGGCACGGAAACTAACCCACATGCACAGCTCCATTGGCACAAAGCTACCGCTTGTCTTGCCAGAAGCCAGTAGTACTGTGATCCTATGTTGAGGCAATGGTTTTTGTAAGTCTAAGTTAGGAAACAAAGGCAAGTCAAGCAACGTATTGTACACCGAGTACGACGAGGTTGGGGCACGGAAGTCTGCCGACCTGTCAAGATGTCTCGCTTATCAAAATTTGCCAGAGCTCTCAATGCCTGGAGATCCGTTTCAAGGGTACCTGCCCATCATGCATAAAGCCGTGCTTCAAAGTCGACAAACGCCCTCGACAATGTGATCTAGTTGGAGGCCTCGACTAACTCACTTCCTCACCGAAGCCATCAGATGACACTGAAACCTTGCACACAAGACAAGGCGGCCATATCCACTGCTATCCATTGCAACAGGATCGTCCAGATTCGCATTGGCAATGTATGCCACCAAAACAGCGCAACCGCCAAGAGCATCCCCCTTGGGGCTTTTAGCGCACACCCCTCCCCCTGGATGCTCCCAGAAAGCTTAGGTAGCCATCGCGGTCTTGGCACGTCGATCAAAAAGCTTGGCCGGAAGACTTGGACGTTGATCACAGGTCAGTTCACAGGTGAAGATGAGGAAAATGAAGCAAATGAATGGGATTTCCACATTTTCCTGGATCCCAAGTCGGTTTTGTCAACTTAACCTGGCTTTTTTGCCCCATGACGAAGCTCTATGATGATACGAAGATGTATTTGCCAAAACAAAACCCTGTACGTATCAAGCTATGCCAAGATCATCCATCCTCCACACGAATCTTCATGATCACAAATAACAGAATCCATAGTCGACGTCCATCGACCTTGTCAGCGGCTTCTTGCTGATTCTTACGATTTAAAAGGACAACACAACTTGCTCATCTCAATCAACACGCATCGCTGGCAGACCCTTTCGTGCCTATGGAATTTGACTATTACAGTGGCAACCAGTACTTCCGCGAAGGTACTGAAGCCTTTCACGTGCGCGCGCATGAACCGCTGGACATCATAGAATTGCCATGCTCAGCCCTGATGAGCGGAAAGTGTTCGGATCATCACTATTATGGCAGAGCGGTCTTTTCTATTTCCACTCATGTATTAAGACTTGAACCAGCAGCCTGGGTACGATTCAACACCCATCACTAGTCTTTAATATCCATCCTCGGCCCTTCCAAGCCGCCGCATATCATGCCCATGGTCCGTAGTCTAGACTTTCCTCACTACGCAATGTTGAGAATGCCAGAATGACTTCGGCCTGGGTCAGGCATTATGCTTGATTCCATTAGCTCGCCACCGCCCCAGTTCGCGCCGGTCCGCTGTTACTATGGTGTGATCTGGGCTTTATGTTGCGCAACCTGACTCCCAGGCTCTAGAAACATGATTGGGTGAACGATGGCCCGACACTAGTGCGTTATCTCACCCTAGATCTGTGACGGAAGAGTATTGTGCGCTAGGGTATCTCATTTACGGTCCAATCAGTATGCCAGCCGAAAGAACGTGGCCGCTGCTGGGAAGACAAGAGGCCAATGCCATCTGAATTCGTCACGATCACCCGCACATGCTGACCGATCGATGCACGAGACGCCAGGCCCCTGTCCAGCACTAGATTCGCAGACTTGTCTCTCTCCACAGCGACATAGCCAAGATGCCTAGCCCTGGGCTGCGGAGAAATTTTCAGTTCAACCTAGACGAGAGTCATTTGATGCTACTCCAAGTAGCCTCAACGGACTGAAGCACTGCGGATCATCTGTTGTCGATGAGGCTTGACTCACTCCTGGGGTAGGGTGTGCAGCGGAGGCTTTGCCCGGGCGCTAGGACAGACTATACTGAGATTGACAAGTGTACTATCGTGGCGGGCCATCATCTAGAAATTATCACAGCCCCCTCGGCTCAGCCTCTTGCCTTTTCGATGGCGAGGCAAAGAGCATGTTTTGGGCGACACTATGAATAACCAGTGGAGCATCAAGGAGCGGGAACGATCTGCTGTAGGGATTGCATGAATTTATCAAGTATTTTGAGATGTCTGGCGATCACTATATGATTGCGCACCTGAATGTAAAGCAATAATTTCATCAACATCAATGTTCACTATCCTCCAACAATCCATGATATTATTAATATATGTGCGAAATGCTCTGTTTTTGGTAGAAATACTACACATAAACCTTTCTCAATTTCTTTTCTCGTTTGAATGACATGGAAATCAAATCATTCAATGCACATTTTCGCAGCAGGACATCGCTTTTGCATTGATAGATATGTTTCCGTTTGGGCCAAACAGCGTGGTTATCATCACGCAGGCAACGCCAATGCCTTCGATATCTCTAGCATAATATCAGTACGTACTTGCTTATCAAGCCTCCTCAGCTTAGACGGCCTTCGAGGC
The DNA here is from genome assembly GCA_000732775.1 of Stachybotrys chlorohalonatus IBT 40285. Lineage (NCBI taxonomy): Eukaryota > Fungi > Ascomycota > Sordariomycetes > Hypocreales > Stachybotryaceae > Stachybotrys > Stachybotrys chlorohalonatus. Next base: position 32,389 of record KL660756.1, read on the forward strand.
ATGGGAATTTTAAATTTCTTGACTTGGCTGTCAAGGTGCGTAGCATACCTAGCGAAGATATTGGCGGAAGGAGGCTTGCAGTATCGATTTCCATTCACATTGGCCTTGCTTGACCTCAGGAACACTGCTGACTGGAGTCACACTTCACTCCCCCGAAAGCAAGGGGGTGGGCGCTCTCACATATTTCTTTATTGCAAGGGATTCCAGCACGACACATTATGGAAAACTAGGAAGAGCTGTAAGGCGATATCAACCTTTGGACCTCGAATGAGAAAAGTGTGACCATGCACGAGAAATGTTTGAGCCCTGAACAGTGTTTTACACTCGATGGATTCCAGAACGGCTCAATCAATGCAAATGGGGGTGAGTTTCAAGGCTCGTCAATCTTGATGGTTGCTTATCGTTCTGGTTGAACCATGATCTGCTGGCTCTGCGTGTTGCACTGTTCATCGTCATCCGGAAAATGGCGAAGCCGGATCCTTGAAGATTCTAGAAAATAAATGGGCAGGCATCTAGATGCATCCATCGACGTCAGTTGAAGCTGCTGAAATCAGCTGTGTGGATGCTCTTGATGAATGACCCGTATAAGCAGTAGATCGACGCACGTGCTGAAAAAGTCTGGTATTTGATTCGTTCCAGGTTGTAGATGCCCAAAGTGAAGAACTTCGAACAGTTCCTCAACGCCGCAAGGCAACATCACTTGCCAGTAGGGGGGTTGTGAATAATAATACAGAATTGCAGCCAACGCGAGGGGCAAATCGTCGGGGCGGGAACGAGAATAG
>KL660756.1:33243-124367 GCA_000732775.1 Stachybotrys chlorohalonatus IBT 40285
AAGAAATGAAAATGACGGATACTACGGCATCGAGCTATGACATCTGGTTCTCTAAGATAGGAAGCAGATTCAGGAGGTGGTAAGCACCATGATTGAAAAACCTATACGTTAGTAAGCGCGGGATAGAGACAAGTGTGAGAGGCGACAAATTAGGTAGTGTAATTATAAGATTTAAGATTTATTCATGATAGCCTATAAGTCCTGAGCTTATATCGCCAGCGGACAGCTCATAAACCCGTCATGTTACGACTTGAGCTGAACCCAAAAACTCCATAACGTGAAGGTCTGGTGATATTGTAGGCGAAATCCGTAGTCTGGAACTGGTGCTAGTATGCAAGGAAGCAGGGATTGGTCGGCTTGTGTCAGCACAAGGTGTCCGCACCAAGCATCATGATCGTGGTACCTGTGGACAAGCATTCATGACGGGCAAGGTGGATGCTATGCTATCCGTTCTAGTCGGGACTGCAGGGTCGGTACAATTCATAACGACGAGCATGGTAGTCTGTCACAAGTCCCACTGCATCCGTTACTGAATGGGTTGCGAGAAAAGTGAAGATGGGGGAACAGAACGGGTTCCCTCCGAAAGATCATGGCAATAGATACCATGGCGTATGCTCGATGCTACCAAAGCTCTAGGGGCCGTCCATGCATGGCTATGGCGCACTGGCTGATGCCACCACGCGGAGAAAACTCATGATGTTAACGGCTCGTAGGATCCAGCACTCGGGGCAGGCTATGTTAGTTAGAGCTGGTAGTCCTGATTATTGACAATGCATGGACCTTTTTAGACTTTTCGCTAAACGGTCTAAACATTGTGGGAGGAGTAACTACTTGGTCGTAGTGAAACTACGAGAGAATGATGCCGGCAGGGAGCACTTCGACGTTGGGCGTGTGCACCGATAGGTTAAACCTGACAGGGATTTGCTACAGTACCGTGAAGCGATTCCAGCCACTCAAATGTGGGGGATTCAACACGTGCGGTAAGGAATGGACGGCAGACGCTGATCAGGCCTAACTTCATGAATTGGCCATGTTCACAAAGGAGGGGTGTTTGTAGACCCTTCGGTGAACAGAGTAGCGTGCCTTGTCTCTCTCGGAGGGGGAATGCCTTTCTGGAAGGACTCCGTGTTGGCTCCTCTAGGGTCGAGGCATATCTAGCGCTTGGGTGCTTCTATTTGCTTATTTTGTGGGGAGCAAAAATTCCATTGGGGGCACCCCTGAAAGGGTGTGGGGAGTACGGACGTACAGCTTGGTGGTTGCAGGGCCTCATTCCGCCTGTCTGGTGCGTGGCTGCTCGGTCGGCATCTTGGGATGGTGCTTGGCGAGATATCCGCGCCTTGGCAATCTGGCCCGGCTTGGCTGACGTTTGTGAACGGTTGTTGATAGACAACTTGCGCAGGGATGGCTGGGGAGTTGGGACGATCACAGTGATGGAAGACGAGGACCCTTGGTCGCGATGGCTGATGCGGCAGTGATGCGCCTGGACGACGACCTGGTGGTACCAGTTCCAACGGAACATGCTCCTGGCGGTGATCCCAACGACGGGTCCTCCGGGGGTGCTGTACTGCCCGAGGCAGATCTTCGTCTTGCTTTTACGGCTACTGATAGCATTGATGGTCGCGGCATGCAGCTGGTGAGGGGGATAGTGGGGTTAGGCCGTCGAAGAAGGGATTGAGATGTGAGGGTTTGGGGGGCTTCGGTTCCCAATGCGGTATAGCAGTCACTGGCGCGGTTGCTTGCAGATGGGTGCTTTGATTCCAGAATGGGGCATTGCAGAGGGCATCGCTCCTGCCACCCACGCCGAGGCAAGAGCCAGAAGCACCAAAATTCGAGGCACGTGCCCTCCTTCGGTTTTCGTCGCCTTTCCCAATCTGGCCCGGCTTGGCTATCGCTTGGCGATCGCTTGGCTTTGTCCAATGCAACCTCAAAGGCTTTTTTCCGCCCTGGAACATTTCGCCCCCTCGCTCTGTTCTTGTGTTGGTCCACGACTGTAAACCTTCCTCTCATATGATGATTCAACCTTCGGAGACCTTCAAAAGCGGGTGGCCATGGGGTTCCGGAATGCCTTGAATCCCTCGGGTCCATGGGCAGCTGAACATCTTACCACGACCAGGTGGCAGACGCAAAGGCTAGTACGCACACAAAAACACTTGCCAGATCTTGGGCGGCGCGGACAGGCCCGATAGTTCTAGGTGCGAGGGGGTGCGAGGGGGTGTCCGTACGAATGGTGTGGCTCCCGACCCGTACCTGGGAGGCGTCGCCGGTGACTGTCTTGGGATAGGACGGACACCTACTCTCATGTCAATGTTAGCAGAGCCAGGTATAAACGACACGGGCGAAACGCAAATGCAAGTGACAAACTCCGAGGTGCCTTGAGGCGCCCCACGACCGAGATTTCACACACCCAGAAATGGATGAGAGAGGGGAAAGGGTATATATCGTCTCTTCCCAGGCCGCCCGTTCCCAATTCTTCTCTACTCTTGCTTGAACTGCACCAGCAACCTAGTTCTCAGCCAGCACTCACCTCGCTGCCTTGATCGCTGACGTATACAACGCGCTCTTGCAGCTTCTACCACTTCAAAAAAGTCATCTCCCCTTGAGTGGTCGACCCAGAAATACCGCCAACATGGTTATGACCGAGTATACATACGTCTTCGCCATCGGCACCTTCTTCGCCCTGCTCGAGGCCTACAACAATGGCGCCAGTAAGTACTATTCCATTCAACCATAAAACATATGGCAAGGTCTTCAGAGGCTCACTTTCCGGAACAGACGATGTTGCCAACGCCTGGGCTACCAGTGTTTCCTCCCGCTCCGTCACGTATCCGCAAGCCATGATCCTCTGCGTCATATTTGAGCTCACGGGTGCCTTGACCGTCGGCGCCCGAACTGCCTCCACAATCAAGAACGGTATCATCCCTCTCGATGCGTTCAACGACAACGCCGGTGTTCAGCTGCTCGCCTTCACCTGTGCTTCTGCCGGCGCCGCTATCTGGGTCATGTGGTGCACCACTCACTCGGCTCATGTTTCGTCCACATACTCGCTCATTTCTTCCATTGCCGGCGTTGGTATCGCTACTGTCGGCGCTTCGGGTGTCCAGTGGGGTTGGAATGACGGCCAGGGCCTCGGTGCCATCTTCTCCGGTCTATTCATGGCTCCCGCCATCTCTGGTTGCTTTGGTGCCATCATCTTCGGGCTCATCAAGATTGTCGTGCACATGCGAAAGAGCCCCATCCCCTGGGCAGTCTGGACTTCGCCCGTTTGGTTCCTTATCGCCGCCACCGTTTGCACCCTCAACGTTGTCTACAAGGGCTCTCCCCGCCTGGGCCTTGCCGACCGCCCCGCTTGGTACATCGCCTCTGTCTGCTTGGGTGTCGGCTTCGGTGTATCCTTGCTCTCGGCTCTATTCTTCGTCCCTTACGTCCACGCCAAGGTCATCAAGCGCGACCGTGATATCCGTGCCTGGGAAATGATCTACGGCCCTCTTCTCTTCCGCCGCCCGGCTCCTACCACCGGCGAGCAGGCGCGTGTTCCCAACTATGCCGTTGTCCAGCACGGTGACGAGGATGAGGAATCCGAAGTCACGCATGTGGTTGAGAAGAAGGGGCAAAACTCTAGCGATGAGGAGGTCAACAAGTCCGACGTCACTCCTCGGGAAGCCACCCTCGTCCGCGCCGAGGTCACTCACTCCTCTTACCAAAGGTTACTTGCTGAAGCGCTCGAGAAGCACCACGCCAAGCTCCGCAAGTCTCGAGGTCCTCTCGGCTGGGCTATGCGCCAGGTTCACAACAACCCCATGGGTGCTGGTTCCCTGTACGAGCTGCACAACCTGAAGGCCCTGGCTCTGCGCATACCCGCCATTCCCATCATCTGCCTGATGTACGGTCTCTACTACGACATCCACAGTGCCCAGGTCGGTATTTTGGACACCCCCGAGGGTCGTCGCATGGCCCGCGTCTACGACAACGCTGCAAAGTACCCCAACGAGGTCGAGCACTTGTACTCGTTTGTCCAGATTCTCACTGCATGCACTGCTTCTTTCGCCCACGGTGCCAACGATGTCGGTAACGCTGTCGGTGTGTGGGCTGCTATGTACGCTGCCTGGTCTACTGGCGAGGCTTCTGCCGCCAAGAACGAGGTCCCTCTGTGGCAGATTGCTGTTATTGCTCTGACCATCTGCTTCGGTTTCATTACTTATGGCTACAATATTATGAAGGGTAAGTCTATTCTCTGCCTTGACTCGGTTTGGTAGCAAATGCTGACGTTCTCAAATAGTCATGGGTAACAAGATAACATATCACTCTCCCAGTCGTGGCTCTTCCATGGAGATGGGTGCCGCCATCACTATTATGATCTTCTCCCAACAGTCTTTACCAGTCTCTACCTCCATGTGCATCACTGGTGCCACCGTTGGTGTTGGTCTCGTCAACGGCACCCTCAAGGCTGTCAACTGGCAGCGAGTCGGCCTGCTGGTCTTTTCCTGGATCATGACCATCCCTATTGCCGGTCTCATCGGTGGTCTGCTGATGGGCATTGTCCTCAACGCCCCTCACTTCTAAACTGGGTCCTTGCTTGTATGGTTCTGCTTTCTGCTTCTTCAAAAGATTCCCTGACTAGCGAATGAAATTGGTCGGCTTAGCCCGAGCTTGGTGCGGTAGGGATAGCCTGGCGAAATTTGTCTTTCGCCGACGGGCGACGCTGTATGCCACTGCCATTACAAAATATACCACTCCTTTCATAACACTGCCGCTGTGCCATGCTATCTTTTTAAATGTAGGCTCCATTGATGTCTTCCATACACACCACGGGTGGACGGGACGTCATGATTTGAAAAGTGTGGCTGGAGTGGTGACAACGAGGCGGTAACAAGCTTTTCCCTAAATGTCTGCCCACCCGGCATCTAGCGGGACGGGCCATTCAGGAGCTAATATGTCAACAGTGTCACGAGAACCTCGATGCCCCTTGCCGGCGTCGCTTAGTTTAGAGATCTTGCGGTCTTATTCCTTGGCTTTACGGGTAAAATGGGACGGTTACAATCCGTTCCTGGAAGATACAGGCAGGACTGAATGAACGAGCGGGGTAGATTGTCAAGAAGTGCGCCGTAAACTGCTATGATCATCACGGAGGAAATGTCTGGACTAGCATTGGGAGGTCCGGCAACTTCCTTTCAACCATATCCACGAGTGTCTTCGGCCACTGTAGTATCACAACACAAGTATATTTCGCCAGGCAAAGGTGGTCTGGTGGCGCCGCGTGTCAGAGACAAGTGATGCATCAAGGTGCCTTGTGTTCCCTCCAGTGAATCTCCGTTGTCCTCCACCTCGACGTCGCAGCCGATCCTATCCGAATACGCGCCCACCTCCAACATGTGTGGGTGGCACGAGGCTGTAATGGCGGCCGAAGGGCTTCCCACGACGGGAATGTTCCTCGACAGCAGGATCCTTGCTATTCCAAGCAAAAGCACTAGCGCCAGGGTACCTGTTTTGATGGCGAAGATGATGGTAATGTTGGAGTATCCGCACGTGCCGATCGGGTCGCCCGTTTCCACGCCTTGGTTATCGTGCCGTCGATCTTGGCGAGGACGAGGGCTTGCGATGCCGGCCAGTTCAGGATGATGGACATGACGATCAGTGGGATCGAAAAGCGGAGGGACGGCTGCAGGTGATGTGTGCCGCGCTGGTTCTCCTGAGGCCGCGATACCCGCAGCGTCTTCCGTCTCTAGGCGGCGCCTCCCTTCTCAAATGGGGCCACTCGGCACCTGCATACATAGCCGTGAAGAGCTCGTTACACGGGTAGTACAAACTGGACAGAGGCAGTTGCGGTGACTCGGGAGTGTCCCGATTACTGTTACGGCACCCTCGACTGTGAGAACCCGTCACAGTCTAGAGGGCGCAGCGCCATATCGCTTGCGAGTCGTCTTGATGACTTTCTTTCGGGGCAGAGGCTGTATTCCATTGTCAGACTCTTTTGAAGTTATACTCATTCCCTTTGCAACGACCGACCGCGAACGGACCATTACTGGGCAGGAAAGAGGTCACAGCATCGCCTAGTGTGAGAAGTGACGCTCCTTCAAGCTCCCTGTTCTGAACAGAGTCGTCCAACTCATTTACATCCACATCCTCGTACTGGGGGGTCATGTCAATGATGCAGTCTTCTGGATCGACAATGACAAGGACATTTCGTCGACTGGTAGCGACTTCCATTCAGTATGCTTAGAGGCATTTGTCTGATGTGAGTCTCTCCCAACATCATTCATCGGGCGAGTGGAGTGGTGCGGCGTGGTAGGGGTTGGGGGCAAAGCTTGCGCTCAAGTTTCAGGACCGATTGGTCGGTAAAGGATGTCTTGTCTACTCTTGCGAAAGAGCACTGTGGAACAAAGATTGCTGAAAATATGGCGCCATTAAGACGAGGCAGCGGAATGGATCCTACTACTAGAAGCACCCAGATGAAGTTTCTCAGCTTGGTCACGCGCTGCCAAGACTTCGAAGCGACGGTGTTTCATCCACGGTCTTGTTGTATTGACGCGCTGCATCAACCTCCTCTCGTGTGGGCGAGAGAGAGACTTGCATGCAATGGTTGGACACCACCAACAGAGCCGTGGATAGAACGTTGGTGAGCAGATACAGCCAAATGCTAAGGCTATTCGTCGTCGAACAGGATTCTCGTATAAGAAACCAATCAGGAAGTCGTCGGTTTGATGCTCCGATGGGACTTGCTACTGTGACGCGTCATTGGACAAATAACGCTCGCTCTTGGGCATGTTTAATATTTTGAGCATACTCCCGCACCACTGTGATCGTCTCATTGATCTTCAGTGATTTGACAAAAGACGACGGCTCTCCTGTCATGCTACGAAAAATATCTTCTTCAGCATCCACAGTTGCGAGTGATGAGCACCTTACTTCATGTATATAGCTCGCTTGACATTTCTGACGGCTCTTATCAGCAATAGGTTGGCAGTGTCTCGCTCTCTCTACCCCCGATCCGCCATCATGTATTGTGAACTACGGCCTTGACATACCTTTTTCAGGCTCACGGAAACCCAGTCACCGGATCGGCTCATCGATTATATCTAGCTGCAAGAGTAAGACAACATGACAACATGACTAGGATAGAAAGCGAAGATACACAACAGAGACGGAAGTGTTCAAATACTGTTTAAAATCTCAAGTTGAATACACCACTCTTAGATGGCTCATGAGACGTAAGACTCTCTACTCCAATCCTTCGTCCCGGTTCAATGTTGACTCTGCCACAGTTCGTGGAATATACCTCTCTGTTGAAGGAGCCCATCCGGTGTCCCCCACTCGACCAACTGCCCCTTATCTAGTACCATGACTCTGTCAAAATTCCGGATAGTGTGCAGATGGTGCGCAATCACGATCACAGTCTTGTCGGCAAATTTGCTGCCGACGATATCCATGATTTTCGCTTCTGTTATTGCATCCAGGGTTGACGTAGCCTCGTCCAAGATGAGCACCTGCGACTTGCCTAACAGCGCTCGCGCCAAACAAAACAGTTGCTGCTGTCCGCGAGACAGAGGACACGCTGCCATGTCCGTTTCAAGTCCGCGTTCTGCGGCAATCTCCCAGAGCCCCACGTCTCGAAGGGCAGACTCGACCGCTTGGTCGGAATGTTCTGACCAGGGGTCAACATTGAAGCGCAAGGTACCCGGTAGAAGTAAAGGGTCTTGGGGCATGACAGTGAGCCTGCGTCGTACTAGATCGCGGGGTATATTCTGGATTGAGAGACCGTCAATAGATACCTCGCCGCTCTCGATCTCTATGACCTTCAATAAAGCAAGGATGAAGGAGCTTTTACCGCTGTGCGAGTTTCCGTCAGAACCCTGCCCTTCTCACCTTGGCTCAACTCAGCACTCACCTTCCTGTACGACCACAGATGCCAATGTTTTGGCCATGTTTTATCTCCACAGATATTCCTCTGAGGACGGGATTCGCATTTGCCCTATACTTTTGTGAGCAATTGGTGGGCAGAACTGAGATGTTCTGCAGAGCGACTTACTGATAGCTCGCAACCAGATCCTGGACTTGGATAGTCCCCTTGGATGGCCAGCTCTCATCCCGAAAGTCTTGCTCCTCAGGTAGAGCTTCACTTGGGGTGTCTAGTTGAAACTTCCGGATACGTGCGACGGCACCAAGAGATGTTTCCATGTCAACCCAAGATCGTAGCAGGTCGGTGAGTCCTTGACTAAAGCTGAGAATGTTGACCAGCGCTATGCCCAGTGACCCAGCTGAGGAGCCGTCCAGTTGCGTAGCCAACGACATGACCACAACCGCCATCACTGCGACTAAGCAGTCCAACACAAAACTGAGCCAGCGTTGGATGGCGAACAAGAGGTAAAAGGGCTTCTGCGACCCATCCATGAAGCCATAAGTCTGTTTCACAAAATCTTGCTGCCATCCAAATGCTCGAATAGTGCTCAGACCACGAAGCGTTTCCGAAAACTGCGAATACATTGGCGACTTTGCTTCGATCTCTATGAGCCTCAACTGTCGAGAAGTGCGTAGGTAAAACTTCTGCAGGATGTACAGGACCAAAATTATGGCTGGGTACATGATGGCTATCCACCTGGAGCTTGATGCAATAAGGGCGGCCTCCATCAGGCAGACGGCCACGAGGTAAATGGTGTCTATCAAAGCAATAGGAAGCTGCAAGTCGATCAGCGCCAGGTCCTGGCTGAAGCGGTTCAGTATTTGGCCGGAATCAGTTGATACGAAGAACCAATATGGTGCCGCAAGGACTGTACTGAGAAGCGTCTTGTGCAATTTGTAAGATGACCGAGGCATTCCCACGTGTAAAATGAGGATTAGCTCAGTCCAATATGCAACTAGACACAACGCGCTGAACAGGCCATAGATGCCTAGATAGTAGCTTGTCCGCGAACCGGGATTGGTCGTCTCAGCGTGGGACCACCATTCAAGCCATACCGTGGGGAACTTGAGGCAGAAAGCGTATATGCAGTTTGCAATAGCCACGAAAGTGACATTAACCCAGCCTAGAGACTTGAAGTAATAGCCGTACAAGCGCGTATCACCAACCTGCCGTGAAAGATCGGCCCTCATTTCTCGTCCAAGATCGTCCGGGTTGGCAGTCATGGCATTAGCCGTGTCGGAGGATTGGGCAGTAGACTTTACGTCACCAAGATCTTGGGCTTTTGCCTTGATTGAAGCAATGTTTCCCGGAGCCCCCTGCTCCAAAATATTACCATGAGCACTCAGTATGACGACGTGGTCAGCCTTGTATGCATGACGAGCTACTCTTGGATCAGTAAAGTGTACAGCCAGGGCATGGGTGGTCAAGTACCTGAATGTGTAGCGAGGACGACAGTCATGCCAGCTCGATGAATCAAACCAGTACTTCCAAACACACGATCCATCACCCATTGCTCAGTCTTCGTGTCCAAGCCAGTAAGAACATCGTCAAGAAGTAGCAGCCTTTTTCGCGAATAGAGGGCTCTTGCCAAACTGATGCGCTGTTTCTGTCCGCCGCTCAGGCCGGCGCCATTACTCCCTACTACCGTGTTCTCCCCAGCTGGCATTGTTTGTAGGTCCCGCATGAGGTCGCATGCATCAAGTACGGCTGAATACCAGGGATAGTCGAACACTGATTGGCCGACAATGCATTGACGAATTGTTATGTTGGGCAGCCAGGGGTCCTGGCTACAAAAGGCAGCCTGCATGTTGCCATCCTTTTCCACGACTCCCGTTGTGGTGTTTATTTCTCCTAGAAGAGCCAACAGCAAAGCAGTTTTTCCACTGCCAACTGGGCCTAAAATCATTGTCCATTTATTCACCTCAATGTCGATGGAGATGTCGTTGAGGACAGGCTGTAAAGCTGACTTGAATGTAAACGTAGCATTGCGCACTGATACCATCACCTTCGGTATTCTCGTGGTCGACATAGAAGGCATACGCCGTAGCTCGACGCCATGCCCTGGAGTCAAGTTTTCTGAGGACCATCTCGGCCGAGCCCCGCCGCTCGTAGGAGATTCCAAGTATCCCTGAATTCGATCAAAGCAGCTGATGCCGGCAGCCATGTAGGGGATACCAAAAGACATGGCTTGAACTGGATGCGCCAAAAGAGAAATTAGAGATATCATGGTAAAAGCAAATGCCGAGTCGAATACGAGACCTGTGGTATTGCTTCGCGATATCGCCACGTAGACCGCAATGGTCAAGGCCGAGATTGCAGGGACCGACATGTTACTAAATGTGGCAGAAACAGACAAGATCCCACGGTAGCGGCGAGAAATTCGTAACTCGCTACTGCGTAGATTTCTGAGCTCAACATCAAAGATCTTAGCAAGCCCAGTCATCTTGACACCCTTCATGTTCGCCAAGGCCGATGCTGTAGCTGCCACCCGGCGCTGAACGGCTTCGATCCAGCTTTTCTGGGAAGAGGCAGACACTTTGCCCAAGCTGAGACAGGTTCCGACGAATACTTTCCAATCATCGCTGTTAGCGCGAGGACCATATATAGAAGTGGTGAAGGGTGTTCCTACAGGCAGCCACGAGAATCGTCGCCGCACTTGCAAGCCCGATTCTGTCATGGAGCAGGTACGTGGCAATTCCAACCTCGATGGGGCCAGCCCAAAGAGCATCCCACATCTCAAAACCCTGCACAATGCGATCGATATCCGTACTCATCATCGTCAGTGCGACAGAGTCTCTGGCTTCGCTCGCGTCGAGATGCAGCGTCGAGTCATAAATCAGACTGATGACGCCTCCTCGCAACATGGTTAGAAATCGATATGTGTTGTGCTTGAAATGGCCCGTCGATATTGCTATTCCAAGATAGATCAATGCAGTGGCACCTATCAAGGCACGTCCATTGTTTGTCCTAGCCTGGTCATTTGGTTCCTCCAAAAGGGAGACCGCCCGATGGATAAGAAGCGGTTGTGAGAATCGAAAGCCAATGAGCAGTAGGCGGGAGAAGAATGCGGCGGCCAAAGGTCTCCATGCACACGATATAGAGATCCAGAACAAGGACCATCGCCTCCGCTTCGATGAAGTCCATGCCCGTCGAAACTTTTCGTGCAGTATCTCTGTGTTCAAGTCTTTATCTAGATCAAAAAGGTCGTCCAAGCTGAGCTCCTTCGAGGAACCACTCCGTAGCAGCGAATTAAGCCACCAGAACACGCTCCGATTGAGAATTCCCCCGAGGGCTTCTGGCGGATAATCTCGATAAGGTGCCTCCAGGAACGGGCGCTTTTCTACCATTTCCGCAACCAGGGTTAAGATTTTGAAGGCGAGTGCTGCAGTAAAGACGCTGGCTGTGGGGCCACTGTGCTCGCGTAGCCAGAGTGTGCGTACCTGGCTCAGGTCGAGGAGGGCTGACAGTAAGAGATATACGCAGAGTAGCGAAGACGGACGAACAGATCTGTCATGCTCAACGTATGACAAAAGGGCGATGGCGCAAGTTCCCACAAAGGATATGACCATGGCGGGAAGGGAAGCTCTCGTAGGGTTTGAACCAGGCAACGACCACAAAACGATTAGCACAAGCTGAGACGCTGCAAGACAAATAATGAGAAACTACAGCCCCGTTAGACATGGTTGTCATTGTGCAATGTCCAGGAGGTTACCTGTTTTGCCAACTTCAAAGACCTCGTCGCTCTCTTCCTTGTTTTGACATTGCGTCTATGGCGGCGCAGCAGAAACACAGTCGAAGCCACTGCCATCAAACCCGACGGTATGGCCGACAGTATGGCCTGCTCAAAGAGCAACGTGAAATCGAAGCCTTGTCTGCAGGCAACAACCTGCGGCCCGAAGGCATCGTCGGCTTGGGGACTACACGTGACCGCTTCCGGCATGTTGGCTTATCCTCGGCCGTTGGTCCGCGTGTCGAAGTGATCGGGACGGATGGCGCCGTGGCATAGCACGACGTGTGCGTGCACAAGAGTACTTATCCAAGACCATCATCCTGGAAACACGGTTGCGGATGCCTTGCACGGCCTGCTTCGGGTACTGGATCCGCGGAAGGATTGTGGTGGAGATGATTGTCGTTCATCGACGCTCAAAGGGCTGAATCGCTCCGCATTTGCTGTTGGTTCTTCAGATTCCCCCGCAGTTGACGTACGCAGCCAGGTAAGACGCACCGTCACCGCGTCGCAACCAGGTGCCGTGATGGCCTCGGATCATGGCCGGAGCTGAGATTTTGCAGCAATTAGGATTCAGTTGGCGGCCCTATAGGGCAAACATGACGTGAATATGGGAGCCCGGGCGGTAGCTCCTTGCAGTTTCCAGCAACGAGCGGTGGCATCACCCTTGCGTCCTGACTACTCTTCGCCATTAACCAACGGGAATACATCATCATGTACCTTCCCAAGTAACTACCTAGATACCTTAGCTACCTTTTAGGATATTACGACGTGTTGAAGTTTGAATGCAAAAGAAGTAGATGATGTGAGTCGGCCCAAGGGGATGAGCAATCCCGAAAAGGTTTGCACCCCAGAAGGAATCGGGCGTTAGCCAAAGCCATAAGGTAAGTGAGTTTTCACAGATCAAGGAAAACCGAGGCGTTGACCATTAAGCACAAGGATTTCACCTAGACAAAACCAGGAATTCGCCCGGGAGCTGCCGGCTCAATGTCATATAAGCACTGACGAAATAGCTGGCGATGCGGCCGAAGCGTTCCTTGGCCAAGCATCACAGGTTGATGATGTTTGTCTACCACCTGCAAGGAACGAACTCTCTGCAAAACCACTCCCCTGAATCATAGATAGAGCCTGCCCGTCCGTCGTCATCCCAACACCCATCCCAACACGCGCCCGCTCACATCCTCTGCCACCGTCCAATGCTCCCTGGGACTCTGCGACCGGATGCCTCTCAAACCACAGTTTCACATCCACCGTCTGAGCCCAGGGGTCCGGCCCGCCGCATCGTCATTGGCTCCCCGCACCTCCCGCTCTTGGCTTGAGACAAGACCTGCGACACGCAAAGGTCTCAGCCCGATTGGGGAGCGGCAGGGGGCCCCTGCTCAACCCAGCCCGTCAATATTCTTAAAATGTGATGCCGCCAGGCGCTTACAGACTCGACAGCATTGGTCCGGTCTCTTCCCGCCTTCCTGTCATTCACCTTGGCATCACCAGAGTCTGCCTGCGTGTGCACTCGTTCCTTTTCCTTCTCTCTCTCTCTTTCATTTCTTCCCCTTTCGCTTCTACAACTCGCAGGGCGAGACAATTTAATCAGTTGCTGGTCAATCGTCGACATACTCGTTAATTACCCAGCCAATTCCCCACGTCCCACGATACCCCATTATTCCATCGCCACGATCCGCGTCCTTATTTCTATCCACCGAATCCGCCAAACATGGGTCAGAACCTGTCTTCCACCTTCGTCCCCGACACCTCTGGCGTCGTCCTCAGTCCCCAAGACGCCACCGCCGACTTCATTCTCCTCGGCGTCTGGCTGGGTGTTCTCTACGTCTGCGCCATGATTTTCAGCACCTGCTTCCTCATCGACCGCTGGGGCGACAAATCCCAAACGGGGGGAGGCTCCGTTCTGGCCGCCTTCATGGTCTCGCTAGCCTGGCCCGCAGTACTGGCCTACATGATGGCATCCGGATAAGCCTGTCAACTGTCCCAACTGATCGCGTTTTCGACGAACCGATTTATCGCTACATCCCGCAGGATGGAACGCCATGCAGGCGCGGGCGGGACCAGTAGCGCAGCGCGGGCGGGCTTGGAGAGCATGCGACCAGGCAGAGCAAGGACGAGATACGCCGCCATGCATCATATGCGTTTTGCCGTCTATCATGCAGGATAGAATATGTACCAGGTCGGGATGGCGTTAATATATCGGGGTTTTCATGTGCACTTTCCTCCATCGTCTTAGTCACTCTCCGGCATGCGACCTAGCCGATCAAAGTATTGCGACGGCTACGGTCCGGTCGTCCGTCTTTGCGGCCAATAATGGATTCCAGCGTTTGCTTCAACGCTTTTGCGTCGTACCGTCCGCCTCTTCCCGTGCCGTCTTTTGGTCCGTAAAGCCTCGTTGCATCGATCCCAATGCTCGTAAACTGAGGCCTGTCTACCTTCGGCGCTTCTGGCCCTTCAATGTAAATCACGTGGGTGACGTATTGCACATAGTCCTCTTTCTTTGGGGAAGGCACGCCTCTTGAGCTAGCGCAAGCATTCGCAATGGCGCCGACGAAGTCAAGACCTGTGAACGGATCATGGGAAGGACCTGTCTCCCGGTCCACGGTGCCGTTTAGAATGAGGATTTTGTTTCGCACTGATGAGCTTGCAATCGCCTCCCCGATGCCTTTCAAGACGAGGTTAGGGATGAGAGACGTAAACAGCGAGCCGATGCTATACACGACGGTGCTGGACTGGCGGATGGCATCTATAACACGCGGATTGGCGGGTATCCGTATTTCCTGGCCGTAGGGATTGATGTACCATATCCGGTCGATCCTTGCCGGCAAGTCCTCCTCGTCCGTTTTGGAAAAATCAATCGCCGGTCTTCTCAAAGCCGGCAACGATCCAGGGAGATTGGCGTCTTCAATGTGATCATGGTCCTCCGTATCGGAGTCGTTTTGAGGCGTCGGTGCAAGCAGATGAGCTCCAGTGCCGGGAACAGCTGCCGTAGGAACACTAGGGTGCGATATGTCATTCTGCCCCGTTATGACAGTGCCGTCGGCCAACCCTGCAGCTATATGATGAGCAAAATTGGTGTTCAATGCTGGTAAAACGCTAATGCGGTCAGGGACGGCACAGATAGAGCTCAGAAGGTAGATGGCGGCCTCGAAGCTGCCGGTGAATAACCTGGCGCCAGTGAGGAAGAGGTTTCCAATGCTGGCACCTGAGAAATCAAACCGGCTCGAAGGTCGCATGCGTTTGACAACTTCGAGGTTGAAGCTGTTGAGGTAGGATCGGATCAGTTCCCTCTTTGGGGACGATATGTTGTCCCACAATGCATGTGTCGCCTCAAGGATGTCAAACCATTCGGCCCGTGCAGCACGACCAAACTTTGGCAGGCGGTGGTTGAAGAGATGCTTGATGGCAATTGTTTCAGGATTGTCATTGTCCGGGATCAGCCGCACAAGGCGCGACCTCACATCTCCAATACCTGCACTCCAACGTCAGCAACTTGCAGGTCCCGGGTAGGTTGATATGGCATACCAGGCCCGCCAAAGACGCGGATGATCTCGCTGGTACTGCCACCGTTGTCCGAGATGGGGATAACGTAACTGAGGCTGCAATCGTTGGCATCGCGAACATGCTCGAACACGTCTACCAGGTTGTTGGCCGCACTGCCGCCGGAAAAGACGACGATGCCCGCGTGTTTGGCCGGGTTGGGGCTGACTGGTCTGCGGGGAGAAGCAGGCATGGTTGACCTTCCCGACAGCGGCAGTTGTAGCGATTCGTCCATCTTGACCAGGAGCCCGGCAGTTGTCGCGGGCAAGGAGGTTTTGGAAATTGCGTCTCCATCCACCACGTTGGCGTAGGTGAGCGGGGCCCTCTCCTCGCAGCCAACTGAGAGATGTGCCAACGGACAGGCTCTTCGAGTCGAAGGTGGGCACGGTTAGTCTCAAGGGTGCTTACTACATACAGCACGTTCCGCAGATCCGGCTTCCCGGGCCAAGCTTCGGGGGCTTCCCTATCGATACCGGGCGAAAGGCGCTGCAGCCCCAGGGCATATGCATGTGCCAGTACGGCGGTGCGGTGAGACTGGCAACAAACGTGTTCCGAAGCCTCAATCACGGATTTCTTTGGTCGGTTACCGGTACCATCAACCGAACACGCTTCCTCTGGGCGTGAGAGACCCAGCGCGCGCATGACTGGAGAAGCCATATTCCAGAAGTTGAAGAAGTCCTTGACGACATTGTCAAACCCTCATTTCCGGAACCTGCTTTGTAAAATCAAGGTTCACGGTGCATTAGTTGTTCCGAGCTGTACGCAACACCATCAAGACGGACGAATCTGCCTCCGCACTAGTTCAGGCCTCGGCCAATGCTAGTCATGAGACGAAACGCATCACGACGACATGGAACCGTCCAAGAAGACGGTTTGTAATCCCTGCCCTCGTCTCCACAACCTGGCCCACTGACAACACCCCGACGTCAACGATCATTCATCGCACCCACTCGGGATGATTATAAATGGCGAAGAACCTAAAATTCCCAACAGTTTGGCTGTCACTAATCGTCATGTCCAGTGCTGGGAGATTTCCACGTATATAAACAAATAGCTTGAGGGCCCACGGCGGTCCAGTTGGTTGGCACATCTTGAACCTGCCAAGCGTCTCTCCCGCAATCTACCTCATATCCTGCTTCCTTTTCGCATTCTCAACATGGCTCAACAAATTCCCAAGACCGCCAAGCAGTGGAACGTGGTCGGCACCGATGGCTTCGACTCCTTGAGGTTCTCGGAGCAGCCTGTGCCGGAATACGGCGAGAAGGATGTTCTTGTCAAGCGTGGGTCGCCTGCAACCCGCCTTCTACCAGAGACCACTAACACAACCAACTAGTTCACGCAGCATCGCTCAACGTATGTCCTTTGTGGTCTTCCTATTGTGCTGACACCAACTAACTCGTTTTGCGGATCTAGTTCCGTGATCTTGTCATTCCCATGGGGAAGTATCCCTTCCACACCGTCCCTGATGTCATTCCTGGGTCTGATGGCGCTGGCACCGTCATTGCAGTGGGCAAGAATGTCACCAGGTTCAAGCCCGGCGACAAGGTCGTGACCCTTTTCCATTCCAAGTACATCGCAGGGAAGCTCTCTGTCCAAAGCGTCAAGACCAGTACTGGCGGCAGTGCTCACGGCACACTACGTACCGTTGGCGCTTTTGACGAGGATAGTCTTACACTCATGCCATCTAGCTTGGACTTCCGGGAGGCCGCCACCCTTTCCTGTGCCGGCGTGACCGCGTGGAACTGTCTCTACGGTCTTTCTGATAACAAACTGCTCCCTGGTCAATGGGTTCTCACCCAGGGCACTGGAGGAGTGAGCATCTTTGCTGTACAGATCGCCAAGGCGGCTGGGGCCAAGGTCATCGCTACGACCAGCTCTAGCGAAAAGGCCAAGCTTCTCAAGAAGCTGGGCGCCGACCACATTTTAAACTACAACGAGGAGAAGGAATGGGGCGCCAAGGCCAAGGAGCTCACGGGCGGCGTCGGCGTTGATCACGTCCTAGAAGTCGCTGGCCCCCGGTCCATGGAGCAGAGCATCAAGGCGATCCGCCCCGACGGCGTCATCAGCATCATCGGCTTCATAGCCGGCCCGCCAGGGGAGCGGCAGCCTAGCTTCATGGACTGCTTAGCGAGTATGTTTACTGCCAGGGGTGTCTATGTCGGCAATCGCGTGCAAATGGAGGAGTTGTGCGCCGCGATCGACGCCAATCCGGAGAAGATGCGCCCGGTGATCGATTCCAAGACATTTAAGCTGGAGGAGCTCAAGGAGGCTTACCAATATATGTGGGAATCGAAGCATCAGGGCAAGATTGTCGTTGATATCGAATAGGTGGTCGAACTAGAGTAAAACAATAACATTACTGTACTCAGTTAATTGGACGAATATTGACGTACCATAGGCAAAGCGATATCTTGGGTAGATCTCCGTTCTAATAGTTTGACTCTCCAGTGTAAAATCGACCGCTGCCATTATCGCCAATATTTCGGACTCGCAAATAATAGTCGGAGCGGAGGATCGCTCAGAGCATCCCACAAGATTTGAACATGAAAAGGTTGATCCAGGACACATCGGTGTAGCCGCCGGCATGTTTCCTGCATGTGATCAATGCATCTCTATTCGCTGATGGAATCAATATGCATGGTTACGTAAAATCTGCATGATACCTTTAGGCACAAAGTCCTGGTATCTCTACGATCGCTAGAGCAGCCACCACTCCGGCATGACAGTACAGAAACAGCTGCAAATGGAGGAAGTGACTGAAACTGAGATTCTTGAGCATTTCGCTACTTTGGATGACAATACACATATTGCTAGCGAGAGACTGGACTTCAACTCCCCACATTGCTGTCAATACTGTTCGCAACATGTGGTTGAAGGCGGGGAATACGGGAAAAGCGTTGACCTCGAGGAATATTCCGTCGACCTCGTCCACATGCTGCCCGAGAGCTTGTCAGGGGCGGTACGGGCATCCAAAGCTGGCTGCGCGCTGTACAGCTGGTTCTTGCGGCTGCTGTTAGAGCACTGCAAGAGTCCTCAATCGGAATCCAGGCTCGAGGAAGTGGTCAGCGCGCAGTTCTTCTTCGAGTTCAACTCTAGGGGTGGAACCTTGGGAAGTCCCAGGATTCAATTCAGTCTCAGGGATGGCCAACGAAAGGTGTGGCATGGAAATGCTAGTGGAACATACCTCGTGGTCAGCGCCGAAGATGGTATGACCATTATCTAAACGGCCCTCTCGAAGATAGGCTGCTAATAGTTGGGGGAATAGACAATGTGGCCTCAACGCATATCAAGACCCGCCCATTGGAGTTGGACGTCAGGTCGCACAGGAGCGTTGCGTTCGTTCAGTCTTGCCTGGCATTGTGCAGGGACAGCCACCTTGAGTGTCGCAGATCACCTCCGAAGCTAGTAGCAACGAACCAACTACCTACTGGGGACAACCTAAAGGATCTGATATCCGAATGGGGCGAAGAGAGACTCATTCGGCGAGGCCTGGCCAAGGCGATGCCCGAGAACATTTTGCCAGGCGAGTTGCCGACTCGGCTACTCAAAGTCCTGGACTCCGAAGCCCAAATGATACAGCTAGTCGAAGTGTCGGAGCTGGCAGAGAGTGAGAGGAAGGCACTGAGTGCTACAGGATTCACGGCATTGTCCTACTGCTGGGGCGGCGACCAACCACAGAAATTGACATCGGCTACCCTCCCACTGTTCAAAGCAGGAAAGCCTGTTAGCCATCTGTCCAGAACAATACAGGATGCCATGTGGTACACTGTTCAACTTGGTATGAGCTACATCTGGATCGACGCCCTCTGTATTCTGCAAGACAGCAATGAGGATAAGGACTTGGAGATTGCGAGGATGGGGCTGTACTATGGCGCCAACACGTTGACACTTTGCGCGGCATCTGCAGTATCCAGCATGGATGGTTTCCTGCAGGCAAGATCCGGACCGCAGTACAAAGTCGGTCCTTTCAAGCTGCCCTACAAGATTGGAGATGAAGTTGGCTCGGTCTTGCTTCACGAGGACTTTGAACTCGTCGACCCCACGGAGCCGACTTGCGCCCGCGCATGGACACTACAGGAATCCATGCTATCAAGGCGAATCCTGATATTCGCTTCTTCTGGGCTGTACTGGACATGCTGCCGTTGCAACGCCTCCTGCGGCGGGCGCATGACCGAGGCAACGGCCCGCAACATGAGCTATCCCCGGTCGCTCGTGCCTGGTATCTTCCCCATCGAGGTGCTCTGGACGCTGCCCCTTGACATACAGTGGGAGGTCATTCTACGCGACTTTTCATCCAGGGGCATGTCCGTCGCCGAGGACAAGCTCCCTGCTATTTCTGCCTTGGCCTATCATTTGCACAAACAGTACAGGCAACGCCACGGGGAAACAGTATACTTGGCGGGGATCTTTGTGGAAATGGGACGACCCTTCTACATGATGGCCCCATTTATGTGGTTTACCGATAAGAAGGTAGCGAAACGCACTGCGAAGTATAGGGCGCCAACGTGGTCCTGGGCCTGTCTGGATGGGCCGTACTTTTTGCTCCGATCCTACTCCCACTTCCCGACTACATCGCTTTCGACAACCTACACCTTGATTCCTGGGCAGCCGGACAGCACCCACATGGAGAATTTTGTCGTCATGTCGGATGTTGTGGCACATGATGTACAGTTGAGCAACCCTGCCGCGCCTTACGGAGCTGTAACAGCCGTTCAAATCACAGTCCGCGCTCCGCTGAAGAGAATCACGAAAGAGCATGGGCTACTTCGCTCGCTCATCGTCGTTGCACATTCTTTGGAACAAGTCAATGAGCTAGAGGGTCAATCTCCTTGGCTGGCGCTCATGGCGGACACGGAGCAAGACCATGCAGAGTTGGAGGAGTTCCTCGGGGACGAGCTACCAATATACTGCCTCGAGGTCTACATGGCCGATACTCGACGACTGTCTTTCGGATTGGTGCTGGAAGCTTTACCTGCATTGAACGAGGGGCCAATGCGGTACTGTCGGAAGGGTGTATACATCTTCAGCTGCCGTGATTATTGGGCGCCGGAGACTGAGCAAACTTTCATGGGGAGGGAATCGTTTCTATGGGACACTGTGCCCTCTGAGGTGGTTCTGGTATGACTGTACCAGCGATCCAAGTTGACTGTGCTGTGTGGAAGAGACAAACATGGTGTATAAATCCATCACAGCAGGAGCAGCTTCAAAGCTTTTGGTACTGGCCGTGGTTTATATCACTCTCAATGGCCGATGCTATTTCCTAACCATGTTAGTCACGAACTGTTACATCTATAGCCAAGCCAGCCCACACCCTATGCTCTTCCTTCTCTCCCCTCTTTCGCAAGTTCGATGTCCTGTCGTAGTACATCAGACCAACTCTACCAGAGCAGAACAGAAAGCACGGCTATCACGCCACCCAGCAGTTTTGATGCAGAAAAGCCTTGAACTGCAGCTGAATCGGTCGCGGTAGTCGTAGTTGAAACGGAAGTACTCGATTCCGTGGTGGTCACGGTGATATTTGCCACAGACGCAGGTGCAAGCGAGGATGTTAAATCTTGAGAAGACGCAGAGATCAGGGTCTCGTTGCCATTGAGAGACGTTGGCAACGAGGATGGCGGCAGGATCTGCGAGGGCTCCCACCTGCTAGTAGGGTCCGCTGTGATGACGCTCACGGTGGTGGTCTCCACGGCCTCGGTGCCGGACGTGGTCCCGGCCGTATCCCCGGTCGACTCTGTGAAGGAAGGAGGGGTCAAGGTGCCCGGGTCAGGCAGCTCAGTCGGGTCGCCGACTCCCTCGCACACCGACCCGTTGGGGCAGCATGAATAGATGTCGCCGACGCCCTGGTTGCAGAAGGCATTAGCCGGGCAGCCGATTTGGCCATCTGGGCAGCACGTCCATGAAGCTTCGATGCAGATGGGGCCACAGGGCCGGTTACCCCCCTGGCATGCAACGGGAGTGTCTTGTCGCGCGGCGGGGTTTGAAGCGAAGGAGCTTGCAACGCACAGAGCGAGCAGCGCGAGTGCCTTGTCATTCATGGTGGAGGCGAATAGAATGCTTGCGTGTTGGGATCTGGAACTACGCTTCAGATAGCTTATGGGGCTGCTGGCTGGTCGGTGTATGAAGGGTAATCAGCGGTAGTCGTCGTTGACTGGGTACTTGCAGCTATTTGTACAGACAATAAAGCACACAGCCTGAACGTGCCTCAACAGACGGCAAGAAATTGACCGGCTGACGATGCCGACCATGCTGCCACCCCCCGATTCACGTTACGCAGCGTCACTAGCGAGGAAGCAACGGGGACATCCAGGGGTCTAGGAACGAAGAAGCAAGACGAAGAAAAGAAAAGAAAAGCAATCCTGAGCTGAAATGCAGCATTCTGGCAGGTTTATGGCCGTGCGTTTCACACTGGGCTCGTAATTGGCCCAGGTGGCGTGTGATTCACGGACGAGTCGGGCTTGGATCGGCGGCGCCCCCCTCCTGTTTTCGTTGGCGATGCAGCGCCCACGGAAACGAAAAATCACTGGACGCTTGGGGAGGGTTGTCGCCGGTGGCGGGATGGATTGGACACAACGAGGAGGTGAATACGAGGTGCGGTGACCGGACACGCTGGTTTCTTTGATGATGGCGCATCTGTTAGCATGGTGCGAGCAGGCTGTGTGAGGCACAGTCGCCAGAGGTCGATCTGGGGTTTATTGTGAGCTTGTCTTGACGCTTCGTGAACACGACACCGTGCTTAAAATATCTTGTTTCCATAGGGCATACTGAGGTCGGGGCAGAGCTGTCCACTTGATCCTTTTCCCAAGAGGTGGGTGTCTCACCCGAGACTCCGATGTGAGGAGTGTACCGGCTTATGTCTTACTTGGAAGGTCGCTGCGGCCCATCAATTGCAGGCTGATTTAGATGGACAGCACAGCCCAAGCAGCTCATCACGATGCAAAATGGAAGTTGAATGACCAAAGCAGCTACTATACATCCATCCTCGGTCTAACCTGCTCGACATGCTTTGATATCTTGGGCATCGTCAAACATGCCATAACTGGTCCAGGGTAGGCCGTCTTGGGTCACGTGCGTGTCCACTACCTTGCTCAATCATGGATTGGACAAACGACGTCCCTCCTCGTTGTCATCATCACCGGCTATCACGGCGTTTGGCATCATCGAATAATTGAATTGCTTGCATCATCTGAACTGTTTTTGAATTTGGCTTCGGCACCAGATTTTTTGTTGCAAGCTTCAACCGCCACCGCCTTCCAGTAGCCCAGAAATAGCTATGATGGACGGCAGTCGACCACTAACATCCAAACAATTGCAATGCTTCAACAAAGACCACCATGCATTGTCCTCGCGCTTGATCAAAACAAATACATTGATTCGATAAAGTGAAAAAATCTTTCAAAATGCCAACAAGAAGATAAACAGACTCTTGCTCTGAAGAACACCCGATAACAGGGACACCACTAATGCCCCCCCCCCCAATGATAAATTCGCTACCCATCCTCACTCCTGGACCAGCGTCTCCACTCCCTCCTGACGACTACAGTGCCACGACCAGCTCCAGAAGTACGTGCCAATTGTCCAGTCCGCATTATGGCACTCGTCCTTGGTGATCAGGGTGGCTCGGTCCACGCAGTTGTGGTCGAAATAGGCATACACTATCGCGGGAGACAACGGGTTAACCATCGCTATTTTCGAGAGAATGGGATTTCCCGGAAGAGTTAATACTCACTGCTGCATCCATCCTTGATTGTCGTCACGTTCAACGCCTTGACGTATTCTCCGTGGGCAAAGCTGTTGCAGGCACCCACCGTCACATTTTTCGCGGTGATAGCCCACGGACCCCTCAACGAGTCCTTGCAGCCCGCTGTCGAGTAGATAACATAAGATAGAACAATTGGATCTGGTGCTGGTGCTGGCTCCTGGCGGATGAGTGCTGCGCCCGCCATGGGCAGGAGGAACGCGGTGGCCGCCGATAGTATGACTGCGAAGCGCATGATGGAGTAGAGGGAGTAGTTGGGTTCAACTTCAAGAGCTTGGGGCTCTTCGTCCAGCAATTGTGAAGGTTGGCTTGGAGCTTTGTCTGTGTTCAAGGAGATTCAGGATCATCAATACATTTGCAGGAACGGCATGCCTGCTGCTTGATATATCGAATACAGTCTGCTTCATCGCCGCAAAGCACCAGCAAATCACATGGTTGATCCATCTTGATCAGCTGATGGGATGGAACTTATTGAGGCGACTGATGAGCCTCCCACGACAGATTCTGTGCTATTTGAGGCACACGTAGCAAGCTTCGGGACTGAGTTGGTCAATATCCATGAGCGCTGCGGACCGTCTGCCGAGCCCAGAACTGTTACATTTTGCGCCCTTGTCAGAGGACAGCGAGGAAGACCTCAATGCGACGGAGCTACTTCGCGTCGCAGCTTTTGCGCACGTGAATCGTTGTGCTGCCCGATGATGCTTGTGGAGCAGACTTGTTTGCGCCAGCCTCATCACAAGACTGCTTTTGTTTGGGACATTCGAGGTAATGATGAATACGTGGAATCTCTTTCGCTTGTGGTTGACAGAGCAACTCGGGCCGACTGCTGCGACCACAACCTGTCTACTGCAGTGTAAGACTGCTAGAGGATCATGGCCTGACACTCATACCAACAAAACTGATGAATCGAGTGATCATTGATTGCCAGTCCCTTTGGCGAATTGAGCTTATCACAGTAGCCGACACTTCAAATCCTTGAGACGTAGCTCAGGATGCCCGCTCTGTCCTGCGAAAGCAGACGGGGCAGCTCAGAAGTCGATGAAGAGGTCCGGGCACGGTTGCATTTCCAATGAAAGAGCATATAGGGCGGCGGTGGACACCGGGGGGGGGGTTAATGCTGGCAGTGTCGTTGCGGAAGGTTGCGGATAGTCTGGTCTTACGATTGGCGAACCCCTGAACGACTTGCAGTCAACGACGACCTGTTTGCCTCGCCAAACACGTGCCGGCGGAGGAACGGCACGCCTTGACAGCTGCAGCCCCTCCAAGCCGCATCGAGACCTCCGTCACCACCGCCACGACCAGCCTTGCCCACGAGATGCCAGCTGCAAGCACCCCCAGCTACTCCCTGCAGCCCATCGTCCCTCATAGCCCCAGACACATCGCTCCCTACCACAAGCGGACATGAGTCTATATGGCTCAGTTGGCACCTGCCCAACCGGGACCCCCAAACTCCCTTTTCGGTGCAGGCGACTAGTCGGGCTCCGGGTGTGACACATACTCGGTGTGACTACCACCTTCCCGCAGTACCCAAAAGGGAACCCCTTGAGCATTCCTTTTGCTTGATTTTCTCATACTCACTGTTATTGCTTTTTCTTGAAGTTATTATCATCATGATCTTTGTCTCACAGGTATACCGCTTGAGTTCGGGGCGCTGTTATGACGAGGCGAGCATTGCCTAGGGATGCCCTCAGTATCTCTATTCACGATTCCGCGTTGAAGACTTTGTGTATATTGAAGGGCCACGTCGTTTCTTGCTGGCAGCTGCCCTCCCCCTGCTTAACCCATCCCGTGCTCCTTCCTTTCCCCTTGCCCTGCTGATCCTTCTACTACCTTTCCAGCATCTCCCGCTCCTCCTGCTGGTGCCTCTGGGCCTCAACATATCCCTCCGCGTGTGCTCTCGCGGCGATTCTCGCGCGGGCATGCGAATGGCACAGCTCCTCGAACTCCGGGTTGCCCTTGTGGCGTGCGCAGCCTGCCTTGGCGCACGCGTGGTTACCTGCCTCGCAGTACCCGGGCGCTACTTTTGCCGCCTCGCGGCAGCCTTGTTCTGAGCACTCATGAAGGGAGCATAGGTTTCTCTGGGGCTTCCGAACGCCTGCACACTTGTCCATCCTACACCGGTGCCCTTGGCATGGCCCGGGCGTTACAAAGTCCCATGGGTAGATGAGGCAACCGGGGTATTTGCACATGTGCCGGTTGCAAAAGAAGAAACGCCTCTCGAGGCCGTCGTTCTTGGTTGATTGAAGGTAGCCAGGGATCTGGCACGTGTCTTAAGAGTGATGGAGGCTGATAAGATGAGAATGTACAATGCCATTACGTGGAAAACAGAGAGTGCGTACGGCTCCGGCAATACTCATTCAGAGGATTGAGGTAAGTGTCTCGACGGCTCTTACAGTCGTTTCTGATGCATTTCGTTGCGGTGCTAGTAAGACTCTTCTTGTCTCCCGAACCTGGCTCTGGTTTTGCCTCTTCGCTAGGTTTTGGGGGGGGAGGGCGCTTTTCGCTCTCGGCAAGCAATTCTCCTGTCTTCGCTAGTAGTCCCCATTCGTTACCCCCGTTTCCTTTGCCTTTTGGTGTTCTTCGCAAAGCTTTTTACCTGGGGCCCGTCTTTCTAGACACGCGTCAAGCTTGCACCGACCTGCGACCTCATCGTTACACTCAGTCTCCTTGGGAGTCGGCTTGAAACCGGGGCCCAGATCGACTTACGATGCTCGCAGTACCAGGGAAGCTTTCTTCTCCAAAGGGTTCTCAGACGTCTTCCCTCAGTTTTTCTGCGTGCAGGTACGGTCTTGCTCGTCTCCGTCAATGCACGCCCATGAAGCGACCACCGTGAGCAGTACGTACGCTTTTCGCAATAATTGTCCTCTTCCTCTTTCTGGTTCTTACACACACTAGGACCGAGCTTACAAGAGTCTCCGAATACGTTAGACTTGGATGTGAAAGCACAACCAACCGAGAACTAAGAAGACTTGCGATATTTGCAGAATTTAGAAAACTAAGTCTTTCCTCTGGCGTCCTGACTGGTGCCCTTTTTGCTTTTGCACCCCTTGATCTTGCAAACCTCGGAGTCGCTTGAAGCGCGACACATTATCTTGACAAGGTTCCAGCGATATCCAATAGACGACTTTCCAAAAAGGGTCAAAGAAAACAAGATGTAACAATGCTGTGCCCCAAACGTGCTGACAGTTCTCGAATAAAGTCGTTTGTTGAAGGATTAGTTGCATGAGATCTGGGAAACCCAACACAATGGAGCATAAGGAGGGCTTTTATGCTCGCTTGAGAGACATACCGTCTTGAATACTACCGGCCATGAGGAGGGGATTCCTGACATGGTGCGACTCAGTAAGGGATCGATGCAAGTGATGAGCGCTCTGGTCGTATTTCTGTGCTGCACGGCTCACTTTGGAGAACTCAGGGACTTGATTCAGTGCCTGTGTGCCTTGGGTGCCTGGTAACTGTTCAACGGAAGGTTTACTTATAATCACGCGATCCAAGCGCTCTGCATGCGCGCAGTGACGAGAATGAAGCCGCAGACCCAAACGCATAGAAGGACTATCTCCTATACTCTATAGTCTCTCTTCTTAGCAACGTTTCACCACTGTGATAAATGATCACCTAAATCCTCATTCAAGATCAATACCTCTCATTGATATCATCCGACACGGCTCTCAATCACACAAATTTCGCTGGTACTGTCATAAACCCCTATCATTGCCAACTTAAGTGTATCGTCACCGCTTGGCATCCGGCAACCCAGGCCAAGTGACTCCTCTCAGCAAAACACGCCGCCACTCGATGATGTGCTCGGAACCCCCCCCAACCCCGGGAATATTATCTTATCGCGTCAACATAACAGCAGCGACGCACTGCAACGATTCACAGACGGGTGAAATTTCCAAGGTTTATCTACTCGGAAACTCCTACACCGGGCTGTGTACTACTGCTTCTCCATGCAATTGCGATCTGCTGATGATGCGGAACAAGCTTCTGCCTCGGGCACAGGCACAGAAGCCACTGCCCATATATTTTCTTGGTTTGTTGGAGGCCAAAACCATGAGCATAGAAAGGAGCCATCCTCGTGAACGCCAGAATCTCCAAGAACGAACCACGAATGCCGTTGAACTGCCCGTTTACGGTGATAATAATCGTAGGAAACTGTCCTGCTCACAACAATGACATATCGATCTGTATTCTCCGGCAGTCACTCCTAGCCAACCACGCACCAATTTTCTCCCCGTAAGACAGATGCGTTCAAGCTGATACTGTAATTTTTTTTTCCGCCGAGCTAGATTTGGGCAATCTGCATAAGAGAGCAAACAAACTCGATTCAGTACAGCGTCACTTGGCCATCCTGACGGTTCCTGGCGGGATACGTGTTCAATACAAGTACAATCAATATTCATTGGTTTGCTTCTTTGCTGCCATATTTCGGTAGAATAAATAAAGAGAATTTTTGGCGAAAGGGTGATGCACTGTTCTTTCGGGACCCTGCATTTTGTTCCATTAAATGCCAAGTTCATTGCCCGTTTGCCCCTCGAAGCCAAACAGTTCTTGGTTTTGCAGTTTGAACCAATTGCATGCAACGAAGCGTCACGCGGTTCTTGATCCATTTGTCAAAATGCCGTGCTACGTGATACTTATGTACCTTTCATGGGCTGACAAGCATTGGTCAACCAAAATTTTTGTAATCATTGACTTCATCAGGACGATGAATACTGTAGGCCGTTCGCCGGGAGTTGATGTCAGCTCTCTACTGTCCTACCGTCATCCGCCCCTGAAACTTCATTTTCCACTCGCTTTGCCCTAGGATTCGTCGCCTTCATGGCCTATCGTAATGGTGCGGCAAGTGGTAGATTTCGAGAGCTGCTGCCTACCCAGACCGTCTTCTCGTCGTCTGTAATCACCCAGTTCTGTGACACCACATCCCAGTTGCTTAGATCGCGACGAGTCAGATCCGCGCGGAACTGCACGCTTTCCCCGGGAGCAATTCTCTCGATTCGGTCAAAACCACGAAGAACTCTCACGGGCTCACCATCTCCACCGTGGCTGATGTATAGCTGAGGGACTTCGTCCGTCATTCTATCGCCCGTGTTTGTAATTGTGGCAGTGACAGTGTACAAAACGTCCCATAGCTGAGGATTTCCACCCGGCTGTCCGCCCGCAGGGTGCCTCGGCTGGGGGGAGCCGTCAATGGCGCCAGGGGGCAAGAATTGATCTGCTTCTTGGCCATACTCTGGATCGCCCGAAGCATCCTCTCCTGACGAGGAAGTATTGAGATACGGGTAGATGAATCGATAGATGTACCGAATGCCAGGAGGGAACGTATATTGAGACAGGTCAGGATCTACGGGGGCCCCAAAAACGGGGGCAGAAATTGTGTTACCCGTTGTTGGTTGGTAAGGACGCACATTGCGCTTGGCGACCTGCAGGTTAGAGTATTCAAAAGTGCTCCAGGAGAGACCGTAGCCAAATTCGTAGATGGGCGTGTTCTCTGGGTCAGCGGCGGTCTCACGATCGAAGTGCCTGTAGTCGATGAACACGCCTTCGGAAAAGTCTTGCTGCGGAGCACCTTCGCCATTGTTGGGCTCATACAGGAGATCAGCACCATAGCTCTCCCGAGTTCGACCCCAGGTGAAGGGTGAGCGACCAGGGCTGCGTCTTCCGTACAGGATATCTGTGAGACTGTTGCCAGATTCCTGTCCTGGAACACCGGCCCAGACTATAGCGGTAATATTGGGATTGTCATACCACTCGGTCAACAGGACGGGACCGACTGTATGCAGGACCACAATGACGTTCGAGGTGAGCGACGATACATTTTTGATGAGCGCATCGCCATCTTTCCATAGAGTAAGATTTCGGCGATCACCTCGGTTACCGTCGACATCAATGAAACCCTCGCCGGAATCAGCGTTGGCAAAGACGATGGTTGTCGTATTAGGCTCGCGAAGGATGTTCTGGACCGCTGTCCATTGGTTGTTGGCCAGGATGCTCTCGTATCGAGTCCCGTCCTCGAGAGCCTGTCGCTGAAGAGCCTGGTCGGGAGTGACCAGGTAGGGGAACTGGGCTGTGCCGGAGCCCCAGGCCATGGCCAGAGTGCCGTTGTCGCAGTTTCGGTCAGGACAACCATTTGGACCGGCCGGATTGCCACCTGCGTCCTCGCCGATAACGACAACGAACTTAGGGCTGCTGAGCGGCAAGACACCGTTGTTTTTGAGAATGACTGATCCCTTGGCTGCCGACTCGCGAATATGGTTGGCGTGGTTGCCACGGACATCGACCTGGAAATTGACACGCTCAAGGTTCTCCTGCGCCATTGGATGAATATAGCCAAGTGTCTCGCGCGTCCATGAGGAGAAGTTGATGTCGGGTTGACCTCCAACAGTGCGGCCGACTTTGAAGAAAGCCGCCATGATACGCAGAGCCATGTCATCAATGCGCCACTCAGGGACGGTGCCGTTGATGACACCAAGGGTCAAGTTCCCGCCCCAGAAGCTGTAACCGGTATTGAATACTGTGTCTCCAGGCATGCTCATATCGAGGCCCGCAGCCGCGGACGCCGCGCCCGCGTGCTGAGCTTGCCAATCACTCATGACAAAGCCCTGAAAGCCGTATTCATCCTTCAAGATGCCGTTGAGGAGCTTTGAGTTTTGGCACCCGTACGAGTTGTTGATTTGGTTGTAGGAGCACATGATGGATCCAACGCCTGCCCTGACGGCGTCTTGGAAGGGCCAGGCATACAGCTCGTGCAGGGTCTTGTCATCCAAGTTTGAGGAAAGGGATTCAGTTATGTTGAATCCGTATCCAACTGCTTCAGGAGCCTGTCGGAAATGTTCTATCTGCTTGTCAGCTCAATTCAAGCTTCGGGTCGCTGCAAGCGAAATTTACCTTGTTCGTTGGCAACAAAATGCTTGGCTGTAGCAATAACGCCAGCGCCTTGGATGCCTCTCACCACCTGGGCCATGGCTACGCCAGAATGATATGGGTCAACAGAGAAGCCTTCCCAGTTCCTCCCACCTGTGGGAGCACGACCAATGGGACCACTGGCGGGACCAAGAAGAACGTCAGAGCCCTTGCCATACTGCTCCTCGCCCATCATCCGGCCACGATCGTGCCACAAGTGGCGGCTCCAGGTCGCACCCGCGACAACACCAGCTGGGAATGCGCTATTGTAGTCGGTGAAGCGCATGCCGAGGGGGCCATCCTGCAAACAAAGACCTCTTAGACCGAGACGGGGGATGGAACCAGTGTTTCCAACGCAACGCTCGCTCATCCAGCTATTAAATACATCAGCCACTTCATCCAGGTTGTAGATAGGACGAACGCCCTTGAAAGCGTCGAGTTGACTAACCCAACTCCGGTTGTCAGATTGACTTTCTCGAGGAGAGTAAGCTGCGAAACAAAATCCCTTGCCTGAGCATACGCTTGCTCCCATCCATTGGCCTCCGGATCAGCCCATGGCGAGGGATAGTCGGGAGGCGAAGTGAGAAGACCGTCGTCCTGACGCTGGTAAAGTGAATCGGGGTCAGCACAAGCGAAGCCGGTGAATATGTACGCAAAGAGAAAGATGTACAGCGAGAGAAAAGTAGAAGCGAGCGCCATAGCGAACCAAGTGAAATGTAATGAGCGTAACCACGCAAGAGAAGAAGGCAAGGAGGTGATAGTGAAATGGTCAGAAAAGAAAGAAAAGAAGAGCAGTATGCAAGACCAAACGGAAGCAAAGCCCGCGAGTGGGTGAATGAAAGAAAGGAGAGTGAATGGAGGTAGTTAGGCAGCCGGCCGTGTGGGGGAAGGGTGGTGGTGAATGGAATTCGAATGCGCCCATCAGATGGAATACAAGAGAGGCAAGCAGGAGAGCAACGAAGGAGCAAACGCGAAAAGTAGCAATACAGAAGCGGCTACATTTATGCGATCATGACAGGCTTCAGCTCGCTTGGAGAAGAAAAATATTGAGAGTCGTAGGTAGGTGCATTGGCAGTGGAGATAAGGTAGCTGGTGGCTTCTCACCTCGTGTAAGTGGGAAAGAGCCACTGCCTGGGCGCTGGCGGCCAAAAGGGCAACTGCCACCAGGGAACGAACCACCACCATGTTGGGTTTCCAGAGCAGGAGTGACTAAGAACTTCGTTTGTACTCTTCCTTCCTTTTCTTCCTTTGTTTCTTATTCTTGTGCTCGGGGTCTTCGCTTTGACTGCCTTTTACGCAATGTCTCGAATCGCTCGTCCCCCGATCACCCTTTTCTTCTCTTTTCTTTTTCGCTCCGACGGGTCGAGGTCTTCGCAAGAAGAAAGCAATTCGATGCTTTCGGTCTGAATCAAGCGTTGAGCGGAGCAACCACCACACAGAAGGTCGAGACACGAAAAGCGATGCATCCGGCTTCCACAACAGACGAGATCCCGAACTATCCTTTATACAGTCCGCCAGCCTGCATGCGCTGCTCGGCTGCAGATGCCAATTGAGCCAGTAGAATGCACGACGGGGGGGATCATGGTGGCCCGGACGTACGATGATTCCATCCCTGGGGCTATTCGCACCCGAACTTAACACCAGTCGGCTGATCCTTTCCTTGTCCATCGTATTGGCCCAGAGATCAACCTCACGAGGCACCGGAGCGGAGAAGTCTCGCCAAGCGCTTCTTCATACTCCACTATCCCTAGGCTTCGGGTTTCCATGCAGTGGCCTTTTACACATATGTGCCTCCCATCGCGTCGAGTCGCCCAACAGGAAGCCCTGGCACCGTGCTACAGAAGCACAACTACCCCATTGTCCACCCGGGTTTCCTTCTCCGAACGTGCCCTCAAACCCAGCTACTTTTCAACGGGAGCTACAGGCTCTCCCATTACCCAGAAGATGTCGCAACGCTACGCTGTTTGGAGATTTCCGTTTCGTTGGTACCTCAATGGCTAGTGAACAATGACGCCTTCTCCAGGCTCACGAAAACAAAAGTTCGGCTTCTACTCCCATGCCGGCTTGGCAAGGGCTTAAATCTTGGAGATGGAGGGTCGCCGCAAGCCCGCATTCGTCGACGATTTGCGGGGAAGCTGCGGGACCTGGCTCGGTGAGCTCATCTCCTCACCCCGTCAAGTCATGATGATGACGAGCATCAATAATAGGGCCGATGCGTTCTCCTCTATTCCAACTTCAACGTTACATTCATGCCAATGAATGGCGAGGCGTACCTGGTCGTGGCTGCCACATGCGCTGGAGATGCGTTGTCACGAGGTGCCACTTCTACTAGGCAACTACTAATTGGCACATGTTGTACTCGTCATGCTTAATCCCCGTGGTCTAAAGTTCGTCCGCTGTTTTCGCGTCCTATCCTCTCGCTGACGGCTTCTAACCAGTGATGGTAAAGTTCCGCAACCAGTATTAGGGTTGACGAATGGTGCAGCATGCTAGTGATAGGTAGCACCTGCGAGAAATAGGTCTGGATCATTTGGCTCAACGCACGGCCTCTGTTCTGCCTTGGAAAAGTGTTGATGAAAGTAGGCATTAATAATCGACTCTTTGGAGACTAGATATGGTTATGGCCGCTGATTTAGACCAGATGCCTAACTTCGCTTCGCTGAGCCGTGCCACACGCCGTTTGCAACAGCCCTGAGGTGGAACAGTCGGGTTCTGGTATAACATCCTATGCTCCAGGTTACTAGATTACCTCACCTTTTCTTTGTCTCTACAACCCCTCGTCTTCCCCGGCCCAATCACATCTTCCCAGTCTTTTTGCCCCCATCCGCTGAGCCTGGCCTATTGATGCACTTCGAGAATTCGTCGTGGAACAAGCACGCTCCTTCACCCCGCAATATCCCTGCTTGACAGGACGTTCTCAACATTTCCTACATTGTGGCATGTACGTAACGTTGTAGGTATCCCTGCAGTTGAGCACTCGAGCTGTGGAATCCACCATCGGCCCTTTTCCCTCCCCAATGAACTACTGCTTCTCGGATGAACCAGGACCAACTGAAGATTGTTGGCTACCGCCGGTAGTTTCCTCGGCTAGCACTAGCTCAATCTTTATTGCTGTTGATCCCCGCGACCTCTGAATTCGGATCCGACAGGGCCGATGATATCCGCAACAGGTGCGAACGCATAAGGTCACAACCCACGTATTCAGCATTTGAATTTGCTTGAATGCATTTCATCAGATACTTGTTTCAATTCTGGAGAGTTCCTTGATAGAGAACATGAACTACCCAGATCCGCTGATTCAGATCCATGTCATCCGTAGACGCCAAACCAACCCATCAAACAGACTCTTATCCGTTGTGGCCAACAATGTACAATAATTAAAGCCTGCTAAAACAGTATCGTTGTTCTTGGACCGCCATGCCTAGCCCCCATGCGCATAGCAGCGGCGAGCATCCGCCGGCAGCACGTCTTTGCGACTTGAAGCATCAGTAGATGCCAGGAATGATTCTCCATCGCACAATCTTTTTGTACTTGGCCCAATCCTCGCCGTACTTGCGCGTGCAGTTGGTATCGTCGCGTCTTTCCCGGTGGATGAGCAACACGGCAAAGTAAATGACGTAGAAGTACGTAAACATCATGCCCCAGCCCTTCGCTTCGCCAGGGACGACCACTCGGCCGTCGTTCATGACGTATCCGCCTTCCACGGACGTACCTGCAGCCAGAATCTGATATCCGGCTAGGCCAGTTGGAAAGCTGTAGGCCCACGACTGTAGCCAGTCGCCCAGGTAGTTAATGTGGCGGGAGGCCCCCCACCAACCAGTAACCAGGAGTCGGGTGCCGCGCTTGGTCTCCATCGACTCCAGATGGGCGACACTGGGGTCGTTGGGGTTGGTGCGGAAGGTGTTCTTCTGGTTGTTCGCAGATCGAAAAATGAAGAACCCGACGCCGATGAGGGCAGCTGTAAAGGTAAAGTAGAAAGGGCCAAGTGAGATCGGGTGCACAGCAAGGTACCGCGTCTGCAGCGCAAACATGAAGGGCTCCCAGACAAAATCAGCAAAGGACAGCATCATACCGAAACCATCTGTCGCAATGTCCATGGTGGTAAGAATGGCAGGCTCGTTCCACCAGGAGTCAACAATGTAGACGAGCTGCACTAGGGTAATGCAGATGATGCTGTCGGTAACGTAGCCAAACGTGCGGTACTGCTGTGCGCACCACGCGCAGTTCATGATGACCCAGCCCAGCATGCCCGGGCGCAACTCGAGGAACTCCTTGAGATCGATTTCGCCGATCCATGGAAGCGTAACGCGAGGGTTCAGTTCTCGCCCGATGAACCAGTCGTACAGCATGTTTCCCGAGATGCCGCCGAGAGCCAGCTCACGCCTCTCGGGGTTCCCAGGCTTGATGCTGAAGCTTCGCACGTACACAAAGGTTGCCACGGCGTAGGCGATGAGGAGGTTGGCGGTGAGCAGCTGGATGTAGTTTTCGCTGATGAAGGTCCAGACAGGGAAATGGGCGCCCTGGACAAAAGTACCGGCAGCCAGCAAGGCGAGGATGGTGGTGTGGCTTGCCATGGCTATAGTAGACTGTCAGCTTTGTTTCCACAAAGCGAGTATGAAAAGACAAGCTCACTGTTCACACGGTACTTGAGCCGATGGCCAGACCGGAGGGGAGTACCCTCATACTCATCCGCCGGGAGTAGACGATACAGCACCATATTGAGCAGGTTGTATCCGACAACGGCAGCGGTGGCGTTCCAGCTGCCGAGCCCCCAGATCCCTTCTTCGGGCCACCCGACCTCTTGCTTCAGCGTGCTGAGAGTCAATGTGCTTGGGTGCAGCAGAGAGGGTGCAGGGCAGCCCGAGATGTCGTTGCAGGCAAAGGCAAAGAAGTAGACCAGAAGAGGGAGAATAAAAGATATGGCAAAGGCGCCGGGACTTGATGGCGATGTTAGCCTTCACGATACGAGCCTTGGGGGTTGTGCGCGACCTACGGGCCAAAGAACTCATAGCCGTGGTGCTCCTCCCTGTGGTGGGCAGCAACAGCTTTGGATTTGGGCGCCATATCTGCGCCGTGACGTGGGATTGAAAGCCACCAGATTTTGGATACTTCGTCAAATCAAGTCTGGGAGGAAAGTGAGAATGGTTCGGGTGCAGTTCGACTCTTAAGTACTGGTAACGAGGAAATTGAAGACTCGTCTCTTCATCCAAGTGCGTCCGGAGCTTCGAGATACCGATGAGCTCATGAGTCGGTACTAGTTGCATGTACCTTTTTCTGCCCAAGCCTCCACGAGCAGGCAGGGCATGTGATTGGTGGTTGATCCACCCACCCCTGCCACTTCCTGGATCGAGAGGCACGGAGCACGGAGAAAGAGCGGCGCCGGGCCAGGCCGAGCCCGCATTACCTCATCCGATCAAGGCCAGCTGGCCGATGCCCCTGACGCACGATTTGTGAAGGCACCGTCGAGGCCAATCACGACCCCTGCTTTGCTTGTGGACAGGTCCTTTACTGTACTGTAACAGGCTCTACCCGGTTTAGGAGACGGACGTGGATTCGGATTCATTCAACGGTTACCTAAATTACGACGACAAAGCATCTCGGTCGACTCCTCACCTTCCGTCTCTCCTTGTACCCGCCGTTGGCACAGGCCAAGTCAAGGTTTCCGGCTATCGTTACTGCTTGCGCTCGCGACTTGCGCTCGATTGATGAACCGGTCGCCTGCTCTGCACTCATCTGTTTAGACTCCGACTACTTCGGTACGTTCGACACGTTCGCCCGTCATGCTCCTCCGCCATGCCACGACGCTCTCGCTGCTGCTGGCCTCTGCCAGCGCCGCCCACATCTACGACGACGAAGTCCCCTCGTCTACGGCCCCAGCCCCGGCATGCACAGCATCGTCCTCGTCCGGCAGCGGCGCCTTCTTTGACCTCCGCCCAGACACAGCTGTCGCATCCGAAGATGGCAAGTCGCATAGGGGCGTCATGGCCAAGGACTACCGCGCCAGGGGCTGGGACTACGGCAAGAACTTCACCATGAACATTTGCGGCGCCGTCGTGGACCCGATATTGGATGTCGTGGGCGTCAATCAGGACCTGTGGGCCAACGTCAGCGCCTACTACGAATCGCACGGCAAGATTTATTCAATAGGGTTCGTACGCCCGGCTGATGCTGTGTTTTTAGTAGCCGCACTGGCTATGTTTGTGCTAACATTCCGAGCAGATCCGAATCCCAGGACTTGCTCAGTCGAGGGCGGAAGCTGGTCCTACAATACACGGGAGGGTCGCCGTGCGGCGAGGATGTAGAGGAAAACATCAAGAAGCCCGCGCGACGCGACGGCTCCAAGACATATATTTACGACGACGAAGACACCGCTCTGATTCCACATCTCCACGACGCCGAGACCGCCCCTCCGTCCAACGACACCCGGAGGAAGTCCACCACGATATCGTTCCTGTGCGACCGCGACCCCGGCAGCACCCAGGCCAGCATCTCCTTCGTCGGTACCGACCCCGACGAGTGCGCCTACTTCTTCGAGGCCCGGTCGCTGCACGCTTGCGCGCACGCCGAGCCGCACAAGCCCGGCAGCGTCGGCCCCGGCAGCGTCTTCGGCCTGATCCTAGTCATCGCCGTGCTCGTCTACGTCCTCGGCGGCGTCTTCTACAACCGGACCGTCACCCATGCCCGCGGCTGGCGCCAGCTGCCCAACTACCATCTCTGGGCCGGCATGTGGAGCTTCATCTCCGTGCGTTCACCTCGGCGTAAATCGGACTTGCCGTATCGCTGACATTTTACTCGGCTTCTTTCCGCTTGTTGTTTTGATTAGGATACCTTTTACGCAGCTTTCAACCGCTGCCTCAATCTACTGCCGAGCCGTCGCGGGTACAGTCACCTCAGCTCTAGCCCGACGAGCAGGAACAGAAACTCAGAGGCGGAGAATCGCCTCATCGACCAACTCGACGAAGAATGGGATGACTAGACATTGCATGATGCGCGTATTTGTTTCTTTCTTTTTCTCTCATGTTGTCTGATGCACTGGTCTGTGCCACTTGTGCCGAACCTTGGGCCATCCGTGCAACATCTAGATTTTCGAGATTCCTCGAACCATTTTTTCCCTCCTTCTTTTTCATCTTCTTTTCTTTTTACTCTATACGTGGGCATACCTGGCGTTTACGGGCGGGGCCGGGACTACTGTTTGCCAGAAGAAGGAAAAACAGACTTGGCTGTCTTTGTTGTACTTGTAGCTGGCTGCAAATCTGCAAGGGAGCTCTGCATCATCATGTAACAGTTCCTGAGGTTGGACATCTCAGCTGATGCTGGATCCCGGCAGTGGCGGCTCAAAAGGATGGACGATGACATGTAGACCAATATACCTTGCATCTGCATAGTTAATTTCCTATCAAGGGACATTCTGGTGAATCCGTTGTGAGATCCTCTGGCTGAGCTATTGCGGGTCACTACAAACTTGATGTCCCGTCAAGTTGAGGGCATCGGGTGCACAATACCTCGAAATTGAATCTGAGGTTATCTTTATTGAAATGTCAAATCCAACACTTACTTGTTCCTGGCAGGTCTTCAACTACCATCGCGCCAGGCAAAAAAAGTGAACAACATGACCCCAACAACAGAACAACTGCCATTCCCAAGACACGCAATAAAGAGGAGCAACGACAGCAACAGCTTCTCCCTCACCGCAAGCTGGCCATGTCCCACGCATAAAAGCAGCCATTTCTCAACGAGCGGGAAGAGGAATCCGGCAGCCGTCCGGTGTTCCGCGGGAAGCACAAAGCAGCATGAGACGTGCTGGGCCAGCGAACCGTGTTATTCGCCTTTGCTCGTGTACGCTGCCACGATTCCCTTTTGAAATTGGATAATGGATATCATGTGAGTGTGAATAGATACAGGCAAAAGAAAAAGCAAGACTTTGCTGGGAGGACGATGATGGATGCCGGTGGGCCGGGTGGGGGTGGCATGCGAGCAAACAGTCCAACAACGCTGCAGAGCCTCGCCATTCACGCCGATGGATTCATCCTATTCACCTCCTCCATATAATTTTGGTCGCTGGTGTCATCAAGGTAGCTCGTAATTGATCGTCGCCACCTTATGGCACAGAGTGCCTGACCGCTAGATGCACCCTTCCGCGAAGCTTTGACGCATCGCCAACGGGAGTGCAGCGGCCTGTCAATGCCGCGTCAAGTGCATCGTCTCCCCGCCTTGTAGGCTTGGTTCTTGAAGTTGGGAGTAGTCCCCCGCGCGTGGGTGTCGTTGTCCCAGCGTTTGAAGTCTTGGCTGTATGCAAGTGTGCATAGGCTGTTACAACTAAGGGTGTCGTGGGATGAGGACCAAGAGGTCGGCCGGGCCTTAAGCATGCTTTCGACTTTAAACAAATACTTCCGTTGCTACTCTGCTCTACATCGGTCCTAGTATGTGTTTGTATGTCTGTATTCGGACGATGGAACATCCATTCTCTCGATGTACCTACAACACGACAAAAGCAAAATCCACGTATCGAACATGGTTGTTCCCTTTGGCTCCCCTTTTCTGGTCATCTGTGCATCTTACACACACTTCCCAACTAGGCTATTAGCTCAAGACCAGCAGGCAGGATACCTTCTTCTTTTCTGTTCTCGTTAAGGCGCAGCCCGAGGGCGCTTGTGCTAGTCCCAGTTCCTCCCATGGCAAACCAAGCACGGAAGATCCGTTGAGATTCCTCGGATGGCTCAGCCTTTGCCCAGAGCCATGGGTTGCCCCGTGTGTCGATCCCAGGAACCTGGGTGCTGGTATAGACAGATTTGAGCTGGCAGTATCTCTTCCGGGTACTCGGTTATGGGCTGGGGGAAGGGAGGGGAGGATTGGGAGATGGCCAAGGCTCGGGGCTGCGAAGGTGGCCTGCGAATGTACAGCTACTGTCTCGGGCCGCGTATATTGAAGGGTGGCTGGTTCGCTACCTGCCGTTCGATAGAATCGCGCATTACTAGTAAGTAGAGATTGTTGCAGTATGGCTCCGGGACAGGATGCTAAAGTGAAGTTCATCCTCGTTCGATCATCTTCCAGTCGCGCCATGCCACGGCGAATCACAGTCTCCCTCGATCTCTCCCCTGAAGTTCTCAAGGCAAAGAGCCGGCTTAACTCAACAGATTTCTTCCACATTTATCTCTCCAACCTATGCTTCCATCAAATTGAGCTCCTCCACTTCTCTTCACTTCAGCTTCAACCCCCATATATCACCCTCCCAGCCCTTATCACAAGCCAGCCCTCCCACACGGGGCCCTGCTTCGTCCCTGAAGCAGTTCGTCTTCTCGAATCCCTTCCCCAAAGTACCCCTTCAGTCCCCATTCCCACGCTTCTTCCCAGTTGCCGGTCCCCGGTTCCACGAGAGCCGCAAGAAATCTGGCATCGGGTGTCCACAGGAGGTCGGTCCGCGCAGGGCCCTCTTCTTTCATCGCCAGGTGGACGGAACGCAATACAGGAGCATTCAGTCGGCTTGTGAAACGGAACTGAATTCTTCTTGGCTGGCTCAAAAGACTATTCACTTGGTGAGCGTTGTCCCATCTTGCCAGCCGACTCAAACAAGACTCTTTCTTTTTCCTACTTCCTTTGCTTGCTTTCTTTGCTTACTTCTCCAGACTTGGAAGATGGGACCCCTCCTCGCTTGAGCAGAAACAAACAAAACCTATCCTATTACCAGAGAAAATACCGTCCTGAAAAGCAGCGGCCAAAGGACCATCCGGTCCGCAGGCCGTTCCCCCTTGTTTCGGAAGTCATGTCTACAAATATTTCAGAGCCATACAAGGCCTATTGCGAAGTGAGTTCCTCTTCCTCTGCTTTATTCAAACAGCTCTCCTCTTTCTATCCTTACGTTCTCTCTCTTTCTATATACAGCTTGAACACTCGTCCGAAAGTGATCACTAACAGCGCGTACGGACAGGTGCACGACAGCTTCTTCAACGACGCCTTTTTCATCCATAACGACGATTTCCATGGGTTTCTTTCTAAGAGTCTGAGCCTGGATCTCCAGCTGATGGATCACGGGTGTCCCTGCCTCGCCGGCAGCAGTGAGCCCCAGCTACCTCTGTTGGGTATGCTCCCGCAGCCTCATCATTATCCGTATCACCCTCAGCATTATCCCGAGTACTTTGCGTTGCCCTCGGTCGGCGACTTTGATCGGCTGACTCCTACGCTGGAGGACCTGCCTACGCCGTCCATGTATTCGGTCGACGACTATCCCTTTGGTTCGTTGTAGTTTCATTGATTCGATCTCTGCCCGCTTGGCTTTCACGACGTATCATACGTGACAGGGCCCAGCAGCACACCATCCCCCAGCATGTTCTGACATGTATTGTTTATCTTGCTTTGATAATGCACGTGTCCTCGCAGAGATACGGGATTTGGGATGGGGAAATCGCATGAGGCGGCTGCTAACGCTGTCGTGTGCCCAGAATCCTCAGCCTCACCGCCCGGCAACGATGAAGCACCTACGCCTGGGGCCGCCGCGCCATCGCCCGCCATGTACAGCTGCCCCGACGACGCCTATCTGCTGCCGCCGTCGGCGCACTTTGGCCTGGCCGACGGGGATGACGCCAACTACTTTGCCCAAGAGCCCTCATCCGGACAGGAAGAGCTTGACGCCGCAGCTGCTACCGAGGCGAGAGGACTTATGATGCCTCGCAGGTCCTCAGCTCGGGTCTTCGTGCCACCCCAAATTCCCCAAACACCACCGCCGCGCGAACCCACCTTCGGGGACGTGCCACCGGCGGTGGAAGAGAAGAATCCGCCGATACAGCAGCAGCGTCCTAGAAAGAGGCTGCCTGACAGTGCGCCTGATCGTTATAAGAGAGCACCGCCGCTGCCGCTGCCGCTGCCGCTGCCGCCGCGGTACGATGAACACGAGCCGGATGAATGGCATGACCGTGAAGATGATGACTATGAGGATGAAGAAGAAGAAGAGACGCATCCACCGCCCACCAAGCGAAGACGCACATCTCCCAAGAAGAAATCCGTAGACACCGGCCACTCGCCATCGTCACCAGCGCCGGATGGCGACCGCTCGGAAAAGGACAGGTTCCTGGTAGAGAAGCGAAAGGCCGGGTGGAAGTACTCGGCCATCAAGCAAGAGGGAGGCTTCGACGAAGCCGAGTCCACCCTTCGAGGTCGCTTCAGAACCCTCACCAAGGACAGGACGCAGCGCGTTCGCAAGCCGCAGTGGCAGAAGCAAGATGTAAGCCAGCAGTCCTCCCCTCGCCCCAACAAGAGCGGTTTCCTCTCACAACATTCATAAACTCATCGATTCCGCCTCTAGATCAAGCTGCTCCCCCTGGCAGTCGAGACAGCCTGCAAAGGAAAAGACCCAGCGGCAGAGACGGCAATCGCATGGGAAAAGGTAGCGACCATCCTACACGAGCTGGGGTCTACGTACAAGTTCAGCTCGGGCGCTTGTCACAAGATGTGGGACAAGATCCAGGACGACGCCGACAAGCAATGAGTGCCTCCTCATATTTTTATCACGAGGGGGGGTTGCAAGCAAGTGGCGTGGGTGTCATATTCGGTACTGGACTTTGGTAGGGGCTTTATTAGTTGGCGTCTCTGTGGAAAAAGGGCAATTGGATGCCTCGCAAGGGACATATGGACGGAACAATGGATACGGTTATACTTGGGTTTGCGACATAGCAAGGCGATGCGGAGTCCGTAAATCTCTAGTTTTTTTTCATCATGTCTTTCCAAACGATCATATATCGTATAATCATGACGACAACACGAGAATCCCCTGACCATCTGTCTACAACTTCCCTCCCTCCTCCAAGGCCGCATCACGAGGAATGCCAATCCCTTTCAGCACCCTGAGCAAACCGGCAGGGTCTCCCGTCAAAGCCTCCCACTCGAGCTCATTCTTCACCAACGCCGTGCCAGCCAGTAACGTCCCGTTCAGCGCCAGCGACCCCAGTATATCGCCCTCGGTGCTCATGATCTTGGCTCCCTCGGCCAGCCTGGGGCATACCACCAAGGTGCTCTTGGTCATGGCCAGGTTGTAGCTGATTCTCGCTTCTCCTTTCGACGGCGCGTCTGCCGTGGCGGAGGAAGCCCCCTGGTGCGTGGCCACGGCGCGACAGGCCTGTCGATAGAGGCGCAGGTACGTCGCGTAGAGGTCCTTGCCCGATATGTCAAGGCTGATCTTTTCCGAGAACGTCCAGAAGGGAGCCTTGTTCGTGTGTAAGCGATCCGCGAGGACCTCCCACGCACTCCCCGCATCCAAGCCCTCCCGCATCTTGGCGACGGGCAGCAGCTGGATGTGCCGATGAGGCTGGCTCGCGCCCGAATGCTCTCCGCAGTTGAAGAAGGCATACAGCCCCCCAGCGGCCGAGGCAGCTTCGTCCCGGTCCTGGCTCAAGCTCGCCTCCTCGTAGGCCTGGATGCATGCCAGCGTCGCCTCCAGATCTGGCTCCTCGAGAACATGGGTCTGCAGCTTGTACTCCCTCGTCGCCAGAATGAAGTGCTCCGGCACCACGGCGAACTTGTTCAGCACGAGGAAGTGGAACGGGCCGAGGTCTGTGACGAAGAGCCCCGGGGGAGGGTTCTCAAAGGGGTCAAATGGCTTGCTGGGTTTGGTTGGGTCGGGGGCAGGGCCCTTGGGTTTGTTGGCCAACGATGGGGAGAAGCGCAGCTGGAACTAATTCAAGCAATGACCGTCAGCCGACAAGGTGCCATGTTGCAGGCAGCGGCAGGCCATGTGCGTTTGCGGTGAGACATACGGGGGTGGCATCTGCCGGAAGAACCGTCACCTGCGTGGGGAAGTGGTGAAGTTCCTTGTCCGCGAGCGCCTTGGCAAACGCCTGCTTCACGAGCAGCGGCAGATTGGCCGGCGCTTTTACTCGAGGCATGGCTCAGTTCGATCCGAAGCCAAACCAAGCAAGCAGGACGATCAATATGCCGTGTCCAATGGCGAGACAGACAGGCTCAGGACCGGTAGCCTGCTGGTGCAGTACTAGATGTGGTCCGTGCACGTCCGTCAATGTTCTTTGCCGATGAAGTCATCACCATCTTGGAAAAGACATGTCGAAACGGCCCTTCTATTGTCGCTAATTTTTATCACGGGGTTCATCCAAAGAATTTGTAAATAAAAGTCTTGGTATATATCATTGTCTAAAGCCGCATAATACCAGAACAGCCTGGTTTTGTCTACGCAGCATCCACCCGGAGAACCCTATCTAGCCCTAACATAACATTGCAAAACAGCATGTCCTTTCCCTTTCCCTTGTCACCATCGCCATCATATATAATCAGAAAGCGTCGCCTCTAACCTCATATCCCTGGTAAGCCAATCGTCTGCCGCAGCGCCGGCACAAACCGAGGCACGTAGTAGACAGCATACAGCGCTATCAACGCAGTCACCAGTCCCGTAAACTAGAAAACATCCATCGTCAGTGCACGTCAGTCACATCAGTCTGCGCGGGGATGATCATCTCACCTTCTCGAACCACGTGTGAAAGTAGATGGCCGTCATGAGCAACATCCACAGACTCAACCCGATGACACCTAACGCCGCCTGCCCACCAATCGTCAGCGCTGCCTTGCCGGCGCCCTCTCCCACCCGAGTCTCGGCCTCGACGTTGGCACTCTTGAGCGCCCCGTCGGGCATCACCACGCACCGCTCCTCCTTGCGCCAGCCCGTCCACCGCATCACCGGCCACACCACCTCCTGCGCCAGGAAGCCGATGCTCAGCACCAGCAGAAACACATGCCCCGAGATGTCGTGGCCGCCCTTCCACCGCCCGCCCGCCGCCTTG
This sequence comes from Stachybotrys chlorohalonatus IBT 40285, assembly GCA_000732775.1. Taxonomy (NCBI): domain Eukaryota; kingdom Fungi; phylum Ascomycota; class Sordariomycetes; order Hypocreales; family Stachybotryaceae; genus Stachybotrys; species Stachybotrys chlorohalonatus. The sequence continues at coordinate 76,842 of KL660756.1, forward strand.
CACGCCACCGCTGTCACCATCTCGCCCACGCTCGTGTCACCCATGGCCACCTCCACCTCGGCGATCTCGCACTTTCCGCCCGTCCAGCGGAACCCGCGATCAATCACCGGCGCGCCGAAGCACCACTGCGTGACCAGGAACCACCACGTCGTCGCAAGCACCCAACGCAACCCGGCGCGCGCCCGCCGCCGCGTGAGAGTTAGGGTTCCAGGCACGCCCACGCTGGGGTGCGTCAGGAGGAACAGGGCCAGCGCGAGGCTCGTCCACCCCCAACCGCGCTTAACGAAGAAGACGTTGAAGATGTTGGACTTGCGCGCAAAATAGCTCGGCGCGAGGCTGGCGTCCTGGTAGTGCGACTGCGAGACAGGGTCGTACGGTGCGGCGCGCGTCTGGGGCGACAGCGTAGAGAAGACGGTACCGAAGACCAACAGTGCAGGGAATGTCGCCAGGGCGATTGTCTCGAGGGGCGTCGGGAGGAACGGCGGCGTGCGCGTCGGCGACGTGGTAGCGGACGAGGAGGCAGCCATGTTGACGTCAAAATTGTCCAGTTCGGGGGATGTTTTGACGCCGCGTCGTGTCGTCACCATTTTCTGAAGCTCGGTGTGTTATAAAAACGCCTTCATAAAGTGTGTATCGTGGATTTGGTGCAAGGAGGCGCAATTTGGACGTGGTGAGGGCGCTCGTGGCCTTTTCAGCTCTGTAGTAATTCACGGGCTAAATAGTGGTTGACGGCTGTCCCACCACGGTCGTATGACGTCGATGTTGCCCCCGGCTGGGTAGGGTAGGTGGTTCAGGCACCACTTGGAAGATTCTGGCCCAGCTTCACGCACACATCAGCAGGACTCCCGTCGGTAAACTCGTCGTCTTTTGTTGGATTTGGTGACATCCACATTCTCGAGCAAGTCGGTGTGGTAAATATTGTGAATTGCGTTCGAAGCCCCCTGCGCGTCCATGTTATTGACCGTACACAGTGAACTTGTACCATGTTCAACCACTGTTAACCCCTCTACACTGTGAGCACCGAGCAACAACATGTGAACTCTTCTTCTCTTGACATCCCATTTTTTCTTCGTGCCATACAGTCGTTCTTTAACTTATATAAGGGAATACTTGTCTGGTCCCAAAGGGTCAAAAGTTGCCATCTGCGCTCCCGGGTAATCTCAAATTAAGAAGACATCAAGCATCTGGTCAACAACTGTCAAGCCCCGCCCCCCTCCCCCCCACATATGTCCACTAGGACCCATTTTCCCGGTGATTGACTTCTCCACAACAACCTTGAATCTCTCGACATAGAGCACATGCACGCTCCTTATAAGTCAAAATAGTTCACCGTCTACCAGCGAAGTAGCACAAGGAATCAAAACAAACAAGTTTAACGCTTGGTCCTCAGTCCAGTAACCTCTATCGGGTCTGGGGAGGGGGTTGGACCTCGTTAACCCCTCTTCGCTTTTTGGCTAGCCCTCACGCAAGAGGCCCAGTTCGACTCCCATTGCGTATTGCTTGCTTTTCTTTATAGTTGTTATCTATTTTTCTTTTGCAGTTCCGGCGATGATTTGTGCTTTTGCACTATTCCAAACCGATGTTGAGAATGCCTAGTCACACAGTCCAAACGGCATGAAGGCCCTCGCAAATGGCGTTGGTGAATGTATGTACATGTGCCGTCAGTATACGCATGCCCAAACACCAGCATCAAGGTTTACCACGCCCTACTCACCAGTTTAAGCGAATGAAAATGACAGGACTGACGTAGAAACAACTCCCCTCTGTTCAAAGAGCCTCCAAAACCTGACGCGGCTTACGAGGTTGCATGCTGCCCCTGGATAACCATGCCGATACTGCTGATGCCTGCGCCCAGCCCCCACATCACATACACCCCGCCCATCCCCAGCTGTGACCCCTCCAGGCTAACATTCAGCCCCAAAGCAACAACAGCCGTTGAATGACCCTACCTATATCAAAATGAGTCAACATCTTTCAGCGAAGTAGCTTCACTTAAAACCAATTCTTAGGAACGAATTAGCCCTCGTCCCTTTCGGGGGACTGTCTTCGCTTTTTGGCCATTCCTCTCTTTACGCTGCCACTTCGAATCGCTATGGTGTTTGCTGTATTCCTTTTTATTTTTATTTTTATTTTTTAAACATGACTCTCCGCCTCTAGCATTTCACCACCTTGACACTGCTGTCTTCTTGCTTTGTTTTTCTTCTTCTTCTTTTTTTTTTTTTTCTTAACTCATCTATCTGCCCGAGCCCTTCTCATCCTAATTCACCTCCCAGCAAGCTACCATGAATCTCCTCGAACATGCCACTGATCAAGACAGTCCAATATGGTGGCACCGGCTGGACGCACCCATCAGCCCCACTTTTCCCGGCAGTGACTCCCCGCCGCCATCCAGATCCAATTTACCAAGGTACTTCCCTACTGACCACTACAGACAACACACATGCATCGCCCTCTATGTATCAAAATAGTTCACGTCCTAACACCGAACCAGCTCAGCAGACTCAGTACCCTCTGCATCGACCTCCTTGAGAAGTTTACCTTCGACTGTTCTCGGACCTCTTCAGTAACCTTCGCCATTTCCGTCACCCATTCCCTCGACATACCAGGTTCCAATCGACCCCGAGCAACAACAGGTTTCGAATCGACAGCATCAATCCGCAAAAAGCAAGTAACTTAAGGCCACTCTCGGATTGACAATCTTAGCTTTTTAGGCCTTGGTTTTCATGGTTTTTTTCTTCTTTGTTTTCTTTATTCATTTATTCATTTATATTTCTTGTGAGTGAAAGAGCAGGTTTAAACTCCCCGAGATAGTCTATATTTTTGCCTGTCGACCCGTAATTTCTTTCCCATCTGCATCCCCTTGAGTTCATCTTCCCCTGGTGTCCTTCTTTGAATATTGACAAGTCGCTGTGGCCTTCGTCCCTCGCCCATGTCCCGACATCTGATGATCCTAGCAGGTGTCACGCCAGCCCTAGGTAACAGCGCTACAAACGCAGCAGGACCTGCCCTACCCCTATAGGATACAATCACAGCAAGCTCAGTAGCGAGGTAGCAGAAAAACATCAGAAACGCTTTACTCACAACGTACCTTCGGGCTCCAAAACCCCCTCGTTTGTTCTTTTGAGCTGCAGCCTACCAGCCTTTTGGGTTATGCCGGCAGAGGTAACAAGTTCGAACACGCCCTTGTTTTTGTACCTCGAAGCAGAAGAGCGATGGGCTCGCTTCCTTTTGCATCGTATAATTGTCCGAGTAAGACATCATGCACACGAGTACCGTTTGCCCGGCTGTCAAATTTCGTGTTCCGAAGCACAAGCATCCGGTCGCGGCCGACATCCCACGGCCACCACAGCGGCTATGTCTACGTGCTACAGCATATCCGTCACGCTGCGATTCAGCTCGTCACCCATGAGAGCCCATGACTTGAGGTCTGTTTCATTTCTAGGTAACTATCTGCTGGCTCGTAGCTGAACCAGCAATGTCCTACTCTAGTGGCCTCACATCCTTCGCGGCCCTCTGTTATCGGGCCGGTTTCATTCTAGACTCCAGACTGCAAAGCAATTTATAAAGCCTTATGCGATTCGTCCTAGAATCAAGAGGCCAGGCATCAAGAAGCAATGGGCAAAGTCGGAATGCTCGTGCAAAGTGCACATCCTCCATATATACGTGAAAGCAAGTATGTTCAAGCAGAAGAAGACAGGAAGTCCAGACCACTCCGTCCAGCCTATGCTGAAACAAAGCTGGCAATAGCGGCGCAAAAGTTGTTGCGGTTGTCCGAGTCTACGGCCGCCACCTGTCCGTTCAGACGCACCATGTTGACACTAGCCTTAGTGCTCACGCCGAACAGGTACGCGCTCGAGTTCTCGATGTTGATCATGTTGTCTTGGCAATTGTTGAGCGGCACGCACTCCTGGTCGTAATTGTTGAAGAAACTATACAGACCACCGCCAAACAGGTAAATGTCGTTGGAGTCGTGGATGCGCATCCCCCAGGTGCGGTGGCACGTCTCGGAACCGGTACACTCGGAGAAATCGGGATCAAAGTAAGCCGCATTAGGAGTAAAGGGCTGCAGTGAGTCGGGGTTGCCCTGATAATAGGCTGTTTCGGTCTGGATCAAGGCCAGGAAGACGTTGGCGGCGTTGCTGATCTGGTAGTTGACGAGAGTATTGTGCTCGGCGGCGGTACCCCACAGCCACGCTCCCTTGGTGCTCTCAATCAGGATGCCGCGTCCGTTGTAGATGTTGATCTGGTTAAAGTCGGTACGATCGAGCTCATGGTCCGACACCCATAGCCAATTGTTCTCCATGTAGACGCTGGCCTCCGCAGTGACGTGCATAAGCATGAATGAACCAATACATTCGGGGTCAGCATCTGTCGTAACCTCGGGGGTTTTGCTGCAGCGGTCAGACTGGAGCTCGGTGCCAGCCGAACCACCAACACGGGCGTGGACGTCGAAGAGAGCAGCAGAGCCTTTCGTTTCACCAGCAACATTGAACTCGATCAGGATGGCACCAGGTTGGGGGCCTTGTGTCTCGAACATGAGGTCTTGCATTTCGATGTTGCCAGTCTCGCCGGGCTGACCAATCTGCCAAACTGGTTTAGGGTTGTTCTGGTCCTTGAAGTTGGTATCGCCACCAGCCATGATGAGGGGCCAGATCTCGCCCACAACTCTGACGTTACGAGGAACGCGGACAGTGTCGGTAATTATGTAGGCACCATGGTCAAAGTAAACAATCTCGTCGGCGGCAATGCTGTCAAAGACAGCTTGGATGGCGGCGGTGTCATCGCTGACACCGTCACCGCGAGCACCCCGAGACTTGACAGAGACGAATTTGTCAACGGGGACGTCGTTGTACTGAGGCTTGCTGCGCGCAAAGACTCTTCCATTGTCGTCGAGAAGAGCTTCCGGCTTCGCAACAGCCGCGCGGGACTCTTGAATGGCATTTCCACCATCGGTACCAGTGTAAGATCGGCCCTGGATCCAGGACACGACAGCGTTTCCTGCCAAGAGGGTAGCCTGCGTTCCGCCATTCAGGACGGCAACAGGAACGTTTTGAGACATGTCCACGTTGTCGAGGATAATGGTGCCGTTGGTGCCAGTCTGCTCAGGGTTATAGATGGTAGAGACGCCAACGGGGGTGTTGGAAATGGTACTGTCAAGAACGAGCAGGGAACCGGCAGTCTGAACACTACCTCCACCGGCCGTCATGTCGATGCCAATGTCGCAATTGTTGATGGTGAGGCCATGGAAGGTCCAGACCCAATTCCAGTTCATAAAGATGGCGGTTCGGCAGTTGTTGAATGTGAGATTGCGAACAGTGAACTGCTGGTTGCCGACCCAGGCACCAAATCTGCCGCCATTGAAGGTAAGGTCAGTCATGAAGCCGCCGGAGCCGTTCTCCATGAAAATGCCCTGTTGGGCGTTGGCATCACTCTTGTCCTCAATCATGTTGAACTCAATGTTCTGCAGAGAGGTGGCCTGAGCAACCTGCCAGTGAATGCCGGTACCGCGAGAGGCGGGCATGCTGGTTAGGTCGATCTTGAAGTTGCGAACCTGCCGGAAGAAATTGTTCTGGTTGGTGAACCAGTTGTTGCCACTATCATCGTAGGGGTTTGCGTCGATGACGGCCATGCCTTCAAAAGTAGGAGCAGCCTTCAATGTTGGTAGGTCGAGGACATCGCCGACCAGGTGAGTGTAGTAGTAGGGAATGATGGGTCGAGAGACGAGGTAGGTACCAGGGGGGAAGTAGACGAGAGCAGGGGTGTTGGTCGAAGAGTCGCAGCCGCGGCCACAGCGATTGCCATCCGTGATAGCCCGGTTGATGGCCTCAGTATCATCGGCGATACCATCACCAACGGCGCCGTAGTCCATGATATTGCGGAAGACTCTGTGACCCTGCTCGCCGAAGGCGGCCACGCCCTGGCGTTCAATATTGGCGAACCACCAAGAGGAAACAGAAGTGCTAGGAACCTCCGCCTCCTGGGGCTCAGCCACGGGGGACGGAGCTGCGTTGACCTCAAGGCTGAAGAGGCGCAAGGCCAGCAGTGAGGTCGTCAAAATGGTCGAGAGACCCATGATGAAGACGAAGTACCAACTAGGTAAACTCTTCCGATGTGTTTTAGGCGACTGATTCGATTCAATATGCTTGAAGGAGTGGGATCCCGAGGGGAACTGTAGATGCAACTGTGTTAGCTAGCTGCGCGTTTGAGATGCTGTTGCAGTCGGAAATGGGGGGCGCTTGGGAGAGAGAAGGTCTCTGTACTTTAAATAAAGGACCAGAGGGAGGGATGACGCGGTTGGTGCAGAGAACAAGAGGAAAGCATGATAGCTCGAAGACTATCATATACGTACTTGCGTAAAGTTGAACAGTGATTAAGGGATAGGTTTATGGCGAGACGAATTCAAGATGTTCAGACTCGAACGTAGGCAATGAGGTTGGGGGGAAAAGAAAACAGAGCAGAGGGAATGATGCGAGGGGCAGCTCTTTAAGTGTGCAACGAACAAGGTGAAGTGAGTGAGTGTAGCTCGAGTTGAGCGAGGCAATGTCGACAGCTGGCAGACAGGTGGTGGTGAATACAGATCGGCCGCCCGTCACGAGGATGGAAGCCACTGTACTGCCCCACAAGATCAGGCAGCAAATGAAGCCGAGAAAAGGAGCGTGCAGCTTCTGTTTCGGGAAAGAAGCTTAAGCAGGCTAGGCTGTTGAAAATCGTTGTGATGGGGTCATGGGAAAGGTGGTGGGAGGGAGGGAGGGTGCCAAATGTGAGCTGGCCACAGGAACACAAAACAGCAAGCCTCCTAAGGGTATGTCCACACTCCAAGGGCAACGTTGCAGCCACAACTTACAGGCTCGGGCAGATGTCAAGTAGGAAGCAGCGCAGGCAAGGCTTGGCGAGGGGGGTAACAATGACAATAAAGGAGTGTTTGGAGCGGTGGACGAATCTGATGGACGAACGTAGATGACCATAAAGTGATTGACAATGAAAAACCAAGGCTTGCTTAGGTCGATATGAAGAGACAAATGCAAAATGAATAGACTACAATAGAAGGGACCATGAGTGCAATAGACGGGCTTGTGCCGCATGCCGATGTCTTATATGAACAAACACATCAACGTACCTGGTGGACCTGCGAGGCCGTGCCATACTGACGGATGGCATGCCGAGCAGAGTCAGAGGCGTAGCCGCCACAGGACGGTGGAGCCATTGTCCGCTCGTGTGATCATAGGCCAGCAACCGTGGATTTGTTTCAAACATGGGAAAGAATCCGGGCGGAATGGTATCGAACAGGCTGCCAGGGGTTTGCCAGCGGATGAGTACAGCCTACGGCCAGGGGGCAACAGGACCAAGAAACAGGCTAAATGAGTGTAGGGCATGCAAAAGTAATGCTACGAGTTCCAAACAATGGACATATGAGATTCTATAGGACAGATGCTGAGAGAAGTGCCGAGGACCTGCGCAAGGGGGGGGGGGAATGTCGTCGGATTTGGTGGTGGACGAAGTTTGGCGTCGTTTCGTTTGGTGGTGGGCCGCTAGCGTCTAGTGGCCAGGAGCCGGTGGGCGGCAGCGTCCCAGATCCTGGCGGGCTTAGTGGCGTTTCACCTGGGAAGGAGACGCGCCGTTCCAGTTGCCTCGGCCCCCGCACCTCCCCCCCGGATCAGGGGACGTTTGCCCTCCATAGCGCTCCAATCGATGATTGTTAGCGCCACGTCTGTTTGCCCTGGAGAGCTTAACGTTTGGTTGGGATGATCTCGACTCGTCCAACAAAAAAAATGGACCCGGCCGGCGCGCTCGGGTGCTCATGGCATTGATCGGGTACCTGAACTAGCAGCGTGGTAAATTACGTACCGCTGGAGTGACAAAGACCTTGGCCCCCTTCAACTTTTGCTTCAAAGGGCTGGGGGGAGGGGGGCTCCTGGGGCTCAGACGAATCTTGCCATATGCAGAAGGCGCTTTTCTATGTCTGAACATTGCACGCGGCGCATGAATCTCCTCTACCAGGGAGAGGAAGAAGAAGCCGAAGGATGAGCCGAAGAAGAAAAGAGCTGGCTTGACATGGGGCCTGTTGCTCGTAGTGCCCGAAGCAAGTCGACTCGGGGCATCCACCTAGGACGTGGGTGTGCCATGGTGACGTGCGGACAAGTCTGTCCCCCGGCTCCAGCCACATCTGACACTTCACTTACACGAGAATTACCTGATGGCAGCCCACCGCAGTGCTGTTTGTGGCCGGCATCCCGTCATTTGCCTCGGGCTGCATTGTTCCCCATGGCTCGCTCGGCCAGGTCCCACCACCAGGGCATGAGCAGGCAAGACACTGTTCCGACCCGCACGGTCTGGCTGTCTTGGAACCATCCGACCTCACAAAAAGATAATAGAGGAGGAGGAGCCCGCAGGGCTTACTAAGAAAAGCAATTGTTGCTTCCCTGGAACGATCCTCGTCCAGCAGCGAGCGTCTGGCCAACCAATTTACATGAGAAGGGGGGGCTCCCCCGCCTGTCTGCCCGTCGTCAGATCCCTCCGGTGGTCGCCAGGGTTGCATGTCCTGAGGGGGCCAAGGATCGACAAAGGGGAAATCATGCGGAATGGTAGGGGTCGAGTGCACTGTACAGGTGGGCGGGTGCGAATAGCTGCAACCACCAGCAACGTCCAACTTCTACACGTTGTTGGACCTCATGATCCTGCTGCCAGGTTCTGGAGCATTGTCAGTCATGCGATCAATTAGCATCGCTTCCGTAGACTCTTTCGATCATTCAAACAAGTTCAAACAGCCAAGTCACAAGACGACATAACCAGGCAGCACGGGCATTCGACATCGTCCTGCCAAAGGACATCTGAAAATAATCGATTAATTAAGAAATACTACGTCAACGTTCCCTCCATCGAACCCCATCGAACCCCATCTAACCCCATCTACACCATCTTGACCTCCGCTTGCACCCTACGGTACCAATGCAACCACGCGCTTGGTCCCAGGTGCCTGCAATCTAATGACGATTCTCCGTAGAATGGCCGGGCCGTTCTCACCCTCCTTCGTTTTCCCTGGCCCCGGTCTCGAAACACCGAATCCCGTCTCTGGGCTTGACCGCGGCTTCCCTGGAGCCCAAGGACGCATTCCGACTCGCTCGCTATTCGCGCTGGCATCACCGTCCCTTTGTATGATACACTTTGCATAGGGCAACTGGGTGAATAGTTGGATATTGTCTTCTGCCTATGCCTCGGCTCTTCGGGCTAGAATTCATCGACTGAATCCAGCCGTGCTTGTCTCCGGCCCTAGGTACGTCCATCCACTCCGCTCGAGTATCGTAGAAGCAAACAAGACAGAGCAACAGCATCACAATTTTTGCCACACCCGCATACATGTGATGCCTTCTCCAATGTCAATTCTACCACCTCGGGCTCTACTCGGCCAAATCGAGCCCTGAGGCTATTTGGGACCCTGCTGACCCCCCGGAAAGCCACCACATGTCCGTCACCCGCCTGCACCGTCGATCGCTCATTTGCCCTTCCCCGCAATCTCTGCTACCTACCCTCCACGATCAGATCACCCACACTTTCCCCCTTGCCCCTTTCGGTAGCAATGAGTAAAATGGGCGGCCGAACCGTAGCTGGCTAGTCACCGAGAGAGAGCCATAAGCTGGGAGTTGTGTTCGGCTGCCCGATTGACCTTCAACAGGATGCATAGCTTTCCGTGGCTCTTGTCGAAAATGAGCTTTGTCAGGGGCAGAAACGACATTAGTGTATTGTGACCTTCTTCAAGAACCATCTGTGAGAAACTATTATGCCGCTCAAAAGGACAATGATCCTGTGGAAATGCAACCATGATCGTGCCGTCTCCTCCCTTTCCAGTCGAGGCTACCCAATAGCGAAAAGTAGGAAGTTGACATTCCTTCACCCGCCTTGAACTCCAACGAATCCTGCAATCCATTCACTCGTTCATTTGCTGAAGGTGACGTAGTCTTGTCAACGGAAAGATGTCTTTCCGTGATATATTAATTCGTCAAAGACAGGGAACCAAAAGCTGTTGTCCACGAACGCGCTTTGCAAATCATGCAGACCTGGTGATCACCGTGTCCCTTCGATATCCCAAGCGCCAATTAAATGAAGTGGAATTGGCCGGCGAGTGCGTCCTTGCTCTCCAAGGTTTGAACACCCTCGATGTCAGCCCCAAAGTCCATGATCAAAATCTTGGGATCTTGCCCAGTGCTGACGATACGTCTGTAGTCGCACTTGGCACTCAGCACCCAACTGGAATGCCATCGCGGGAAGTCCAGCAGTTGATGGCCCGTCTCCATGTCCCACACTTTGATGTCTCGGTCGTAACTGCCGCTGATCAGTCGTCCACTGACGCTATCGATGTGCAGACTGCGCACCAAGCCCTCGTGCGCGCGCATCTCTCGAACGCATTCGCCAGTGTTTGCATCCCAGATGCGTATGACCTTGTCATTGCCTGCCGAAGCCACATATCGACCGTCCTCTGAAAACTGCGAGCATGCGAGGCCCTTTGTATGTCCCGCAAACTCGCGAATGTTCTTGCCCGTATCGATATTCCAGAGCTTAACGCGGAAGTCTCCAGAACACGACACGATTGTGTTGCCGCGCATTTGCACAGCATTCACAGGCCCGGTGTGTCCGCGCAGTTGACGAAGAAGGTTTCCCGTCGCACGGTCCCAGACGCAGATGCTGATGTCTTTGCTGCAGGTCACGATATGCTTGTCATCAAAGGCCAAATCCAAGACAGCGGCGGTGTGGTGACGAAGTCGCCGTACCGGTTGATAGCCATTGCGCAGGTCGTGGACTATGCAGGTAGAATCCGAGGATCCCGTAACCAGAATCCTATCGTCGTACTGTAGGCACAAGATGGACGCTTTGTGGTGAGTGGTAAATGCTAAAGGAGTAGGCATGGACTCCCTGGTCCGCTGGTTATCCGCACTCGCGGCATAATGAGTGGGAAGGCCATCGTCGTCATACAGAAGTAGGGTATTCACGACGACCTCCGGAGGCCCAATTATCATTTTGCAGTCAAACGTATGCATGTCCCAAATTCGAATCGTCTTGTCACGTGAACCTGTGATGATTTTGTGCCTATAAACAGTTAGCGATTGAACCCTTATGACTTGCAGGACGATTGTTGACTTACTCGTCAAACTGGATACAGTAAATACTGTCAAGATGGCCGTTGAGGTAGACCGGGCGGGCTTTGCCGTCTCTCCACCTGCGGCTCAGGTCTTGCTTGATGCGATAGATATCACGCCAGTCATTGTCCGGATGCACTGGCGGGATACCGAGGCCCGTGCCAGGCTTAATGGGCCCGCTGGTGGCATAGGTTGCTGCAGTGTGTCTGAGACAGGACTTCCGCCAGACATGCTGACTGGCAATAACCCAATTCCACCCACGAGATACCGCACATGCTTTGGCAAGCGTGGCGGCATCAAGATACTCCAACACATGAGTAGCGAGCTCGGTAGGAAGCCCCGTAATGAAATCGAGGCGGCTGATGCTGGGATCCTGCGCGTCGGCCTGTATCTCGCCAATGATATCGTCCTCCATGCCAGGGATGGCCGCATTGATCCCAATGCCACTCTCGCGGTCAATCCCATCTTCGCTAGAGGGCGTGCGCAGCCAAGCCGTCTGCAAGCTTTGTCTCAGTATGAAATCGTTCTGGAGAGCAGCTGCGGCTTTGGCCGCAGCTCCCCCGCTCATAGGTATCACAGGAGGCTCGTCACCAGCACCCGGGATGGCAATGTGACATGGCTGGGAGACCTGATGTGCTGGCGAACGGAGATCGGCGGTCTGCTCAAGATCATAAAAGGACCTGGAGCGGCGGAAGGCAGTGGCATGGCGGAGACGGGACCAGGTCGTGTTGGCGGTGGTCGGTCTGGAGAAGGATGCTCTTGGATCCTGGGCAGGTCCTTCTATGGTCAAAGATGGACGTCGTTGGGCAATGCCCTTGAGTGATACGGAAGCTCGACGGAAAATGCGCCTGATGCTGCCCGAACAGGGTTGGGCGTATCTATGGTCTGGATGAGGGTTTTCGTTCGCGTACAGTGTATCGTCGATGGCAAGCTCGCTAGCCGCCTGTTCCAGAGCGTTCAGCTCTTCGGAGGTGAATATGGACGTCTTTGACCGCCGCCAAGGCAAGGACAGACTTAGGCTTCGGAAGCGTTCTTGGGAAGTCGAAGATGATCCGCCATAGTCGAGTCGAGGGTCTTGCGAGCCAGTGGCCTGAGATTCGGGAGCTGTACCCAACATAGTATCGGGCGTTATAGGATGGAGTTGTGGAGGACTCTTTCTCGTTTCGTTCGTCTGTCGTTTAGCTACCCGCCCGGATGTAAAGCAGTGCAGATTCCAAAAAGGAGACGCAGCTTGTATGTCAAGGAGCAATCGAAGAGCGGTATCCAAAATACACGTAATATTTGTATGAGCTTTCCAGGGAAATAGTCGACCGCTGATCCAACAATCTGCAATTTCGAGGGAGCCCGAGTAACGTGTTTCACGCCGATGACAGCAGCGCCGCCAAACCGTCGTAGTCCGTCGTGCGCAGCGGGAGTAAGGATATGATAGGTACCTAATTTCGAAGGAGCGGTGGCTCTGCAATCCGTAGCACGAGAGCCGTAATACTAACTGTTCGCGAGTCGATGGGAATCTTGGATGTAGTGAGTGAGTGAAAGACGTTCAGTCGAGTCTCTAGCGAGTCCAAGAGGCACGAATAAGACAAATGAGGAGAGGAGCAAGCAAGAGAGACATTCACGGCCCCAAAATGAGCTGGCAAGAAGGAGGGCAACGCGGCGTACGACCAGAAGACCAGGAGACCAAGAAACCAAGAAAAGGACCCGCGAGTACGGGTGGGTGAGACAGGGGCAAGAAAAGGGATCAGGACAGGATCAGGAGCGAAGAGGAGGAAATCATGAGCGGCTTCTGCCTGACGTTATTGGCGGCCAGGCTACGCGACTCGTAGGTTGGATCAAAGTTTTGGGCAGAGCCGAAAGGAGCCCAGCGGCTGCGGCCCAGTGGAGGACAGGCGCAGCGATGGGTCCCATCCGCTGCCCTGGGCGGAGAACCCGTGTGGCTGCATGTACGAGGTAGTCGTGGGTACCTCTGCACCAATCAACGGATGCGAATGTACTTCGGAGGATCTACAGAGCCGCCGGTCGGGGTACCCCTCGCCAGGGGGGGGCCTCCATCCCCTAAAGAGGGCTCCGTTTCTCCCTACGAGGATTTACCATTCACTGGTGCTCACGCCACCTGCTACACATCATCGCCTCTAAGGTCATCGTTCCCCCTTGCCGCAGCAGCACTCGGCGAGCAAGATAATGAATCATGCGCAACGGCGCAGGTCGTGACGCCGGAGTACTGACAGTATCACGTTGTTGCACAACCGGATACCGACTGCCTAATCGTACAAGGACCTCTTGCGGCATGTGTCCAGCCAGCGTGACCTACCATCCAGTCAGGAGCAAGACATCGACCGCAAGGACATTTTACCGCGACTAGGCAGGCGCCGTATAATAATAGCCTGGGGATGTCTTTGTTGAACGTCCAGGTCAGCCTACAATTAGAGCACTCGTTGCTTTTGTCACTTAAGTCACGAACGGCATGATGGACAACGAAATCCGGACGAAGGCTCGAACATGCACTACGACGATCTCGCGGGCCGAGTTTTCATCATGTTCCCAAAGAAGAATACGGGTCATAAATGCCATTCCCTGCAGCATCAAACATTTACGGAAGTTCAAGTTGTAATCATTTAAAGGCAGTGTTCTCTCTAGTTCTTTTAGCAGCAGCATAAGGGATGCCAAAGTGGCCAGGCGCCGACGGTAGTTATCATCACGGCATCAACGTCCAGGGTTGGAACCACCTCCACGGAACATTTTTAGAATATCCCGTCGTGGCTACTGCAAGATCGGAGGGCCCGAGTTAATCGCCACGTTTGTCCTTGATCTCACTTGGCCTAATACTCGGTTGCGTGCTCAGCTGTGGTTAGTAAGCAAGGCTAAATCTTGGACCATTGCATAACGAAATCTCTGCCGTTATGTTCGCAACGGCATTATGACATGCGAGCATCACTCCTAGTCTCTAGTCTGAACTTGCTTCTTTAAGGATTCGATATGGCCTTCTAGCAACAATGTTGTTTCTGGAAGGGGTCCCCCCACTGTCTGTTGTTTCTGTTGATGCTTGAAAGTTGATTAAAATCGGGGTTGCCAGCCACATTTAATGACGAGATCACATGCGTCGATCGCGATGACGGAACTAGCCGAATCAAGCGGACTGATAAACCTAGATAATCAGTCTGTGGTCCGCGTGGCAGTTTTTCAAATGTTAGAGCAGCAGCGAATTCCTTGTTGGACTGCCTCTGCAAATGTGTAAAGCGGGCAGCCGGGTACTAGCGCAAGTGCACGGTATTTTCTGGAAGTTTATGACTCGGCATAATCTGACTTGGGCCAAAGCTCTGGAATTGCGACTTTCCTCAGGCTGTCGGCTTCAACCCATGGCGGCGCTACAAGGAACTGTTACCTTTGAATCGAAATGTCCCGCGTAGAAATCCGAGAACCCTTTGTGCATCTCAACCTTCGACTCGATCATTCGTCACCCTATATATAATCATACTCGACAGAACTCGTCCGTCACGTCTCTAAAGACTTTTTGACGTTCACAGTCAAGAACCATCAACATGGTGCCGGCAAAACAAGGCGTCCCCTTGCCTCTGACATACAGACTCTTCTTCCTCATCATGGAGCCCGTATCCGCCATTGTCGGAGCCTTCTACTCCCACTACCGCCAGATGGAGTATCTGCGGCTCCTCGACGCCAACTCCGCGCCGGCGGTCGTTCCCACGGCGACCTCGGTTGCCCTATCTCAGTTGGCCAACATGTACCTGTTCTTCGCTCTCAACGAGGCCATCGTGTTGCGATCAGCGACCGATATGCGCGTTTGGAAAGCCGTTCTCGCAGTGCTGCTGATGGCGGACTTTGGGCACCTGTACTCGATGAGGGGTCTAGGAATGGAAAAGTACTATGATGTAACAGGATGGAATGCTAGTGACATTGGCAACATTCCCTGGGTTTACTTTGGCGCTACGCTGCGGATTTGTTTCCTGGCTGGCGTTGGCCTTTGAGGCAGGTTTGGTATGGTGGACTATTGCGTTGGGGATTCGATCGGCCGGGACGGTTGTGGCGAGCCACGGGAAATACGGTGATTTATGCGGTTCCAGTGAGCTTTAATAGCGGCCTGGCAATGGCCTTGAACAACCGAGCTGAAATACCGGACACTCCCGAATCTTTCGAATGATTCGCGGCGATGGCCCAGCATTCAACCGTGGTTAAACGGTCACGGGTGGGGTGGACGATGCCATTGCTCCCTGATCTACAGAATTGGACGATTATCGTTGGTGGAAGAATCAGCCATGCGTCGGACTCTGCGGGGCCCCCACGAGTCGAGGGGCAGGCCAGTCCCCGCAATGATTCAGGCTGGGTGGACGAAACTCGGTATTAGCCATGCGAGGTGCAGCTTCGCCAGCTTGATCTCGCCCACGAGACCTAGCGGTGCTCCGAGGCTTCGTGCCTGGTCTTCGGCCCATCGTGAAAGGGGCATTGGTGACGCCCTGGCGTGGGCAGCAACCCGTTGCCCCTCCTACCCCTCATACTCCATCTTTTTTTTCTCGAGGATGGTAGGTGGGGGGTAGTATGGCTGGATGATGGAGGTAACGATGCTCCTCTTTATCTTGCTTCTTGCTCTCTCATCCTTTTCTCTTTTTTTCCCCCTCCTCTTCCTCTTCTTCTTCCTCATACTCAATTCCTCATTCTTCTTCATCTCCCACCTACATATCCTCTCATCTTCGTCATCCCCGATCTCAAAATGGCTTACCCCGACAAGTTCGAAGGCTTCCAGGCCCCCAGCAAGGAGAACTGGCTGGATTTCCAAAAGGGCTCTTGGGAGCCTCGTCCCTTTGGCGACTACGATGTCGACATCAAGATCGAGGCCTGCGGTGTCTGCGCCAGCGACAAGCACACCATCGACGGCGACTGGGGTGACTGCCCATACCCTTTGGCCGTCGGCCACGAGGTTGTCGGCAAGGTCCTCAAGGTTGGCTCCAAGGTCAGCCTGGTTGAGGTCGGCCAGCGCGTCGGTGTTGGCGCCCAGGTCTACTCGTGCCTCGAGTGCCGACAGTGCAAGAACGACAACGAGACGTACTGCACAAAGCAGATTGACGCCTATGGCGCTCCTTATCTCGACACCGGGTTCACCACCCAGGGAGGATACTCGTCTCACACCCGTATCCATGAGTATTGGTGAGTGAGAAGCGGGCGGCATCACAGGTCGTCCAACCCGAAGCTGACACGGTGTGTCACAGGGTCTACCCCATCCCCGAGAACGTCAGCAGCCCTGACGCCGCGCCCATGCTGTGTGCCGGCATCACAATGTACAGCCCGCTGAAGCGCCTGGGCGCGGGCCCCGGCAAGAAGGTGGGCATCGTGGGGATCGGTGGTCTGGGCCACTACGGCGTCATGTTCGCCAAGGCAATGGGGGCCGAGGTGTGGGCCATCTCGCGCTCACGGTCCAAGGAGGCGGATGCCAAGAAGATGGGCGCCGACGGCTTCCTGGCGACGAGCGAGAAGGGGTGGAACGAGCCTCACAAGATGACGTTCGACATCATCATCAACACGGCCAACTCCTTCGACGGCTTCGAGCTGAGCGAGTACCTCAGCCTGCTGGACATCCACGGCAAGTGGAACTCGGTCGGCCTGCCCGGCGGCGACGGCATCACGGTGCGCAACCAGGACTTCCTGGCCAACGGCTGCTACATCGGCAGCTCTCACCTGGGAAGCCGCAAGGAGATGCTGGAGATGCTCCAGATGGTCAGCGAAAAGGGCATCTCCTCGTGGGTGGAGGAGATCCCCATCTCCAAGGAGGGCCTGCAGGAGGCCATGAACAAGCTGGCCAAGAGCAGCGTGCGCTACCGATCATGCATGGTCGGCTTCGACAAGGCTTTCGGCGCATGAGTACGAACGAAGGAGAGAAGGAAGGAATGAGGATCTGTTAGATGTGATACCTGGTCCTTATATACGTTTGAATGTAAAAACTAGTATTTGTTCTCCTCGCTCGATGTGGGGGAGGAAGCACCTTGATGGCTCCCATGCCGGCACCCGCTGTATTCTTAGGGCTTTGGATTGTTTCGGTCGACCAGAGTCTATAAAGTGTTGCCTGCACATGATCGTTCGTGTATTTCCACCATCGCCATACACAACACGAGCACTTTTCTCTCACATGTATATACCCCTTCTCTCGGCCATCATCAGTTGAGGGCAATAACAGCAGACGAGGTACCGGGTAGTCACTAATTGACAGCCTTTCCTGATCCATCTCGCCGGATGCTCTGCCCCCCCCTACGCGCACCAGCACCGACCTGAGTCATCCCCGAATCAGGCATTCCGAGGCTCCAGGACGCCCTCTGATTTGCCAGAGCGTGGACCAGCCTGTCCGGCGAGACGAATTAGGGTAGGTACTTTGCAGGGGACTCCAACAGCTTCAAGGTCCCCCAACTTGGTTCCTGCAAGCACACCACAGTTCGTCGGCAGCGCGATTGACCATCCGCCCAAGCCAAGCACCATTATCAAAGCGGCCCAAATCTGCTATGCGGGCGGCATCTCTCAGCACCAAGTTACTGACTGCATCATCAAGCTCCGATATAACCTTGCCGGATTAGGCCTCGCCGTGAAAACCCCCCCAGTGCACGTTACACGTGGAGATGCGTGACAATCTGCACCCTACAATGTTCGCCCATTACGGTCCTCAGTGGCTTCACTGTCAGAATCAATGACCGAGGTAAAGAAGAAGATGCGGTATCGGGCTGCGGTGAGGATGAAGGCCCCTGGCTACCTTATTCACCTCGCTACTATGAGGTGGTAAGTTGGTTGATTGTGTTGGCTGGGTTTGCCTATTGACTCATTGCACGCAAAGGAACCAAAATAGTGACGGGAAG
Organism: Stachybotrys chlorohalonatus IBT 40285; assembly: GCA_000732775.1. Classification (NCBI taxonomy): domain Eukaryota; kingdom Fungi; phylum Ascomycota; class Sordariomycetes; order Hypocreales; family Stachybotryaceae; genus Stachybotrys; species Stachybotrys chlorohalonatus. The sequence continues at coordinate 94,816 of KL660756.1, forward strand.
GCGCAGATAAAGTCTTGCTGCCCGCCCGTTCACTCGGAAGTGTGCGCTGAGACGGCCCAAGGCAAACAGCAACTTCACTTATCTTACCTCCATTCTAGTCCTTGACCTCACTCTGGCATTCGCGAGCACCGCATCGTTATCCATCATGTAAGACATCTCTTCGCCGGCATCTCACTAACCATTGGCATTATTAACCAACACACCAGGTCATCTTTATCAGAAGCCCTCGCCTCCGAGCAGCGGCCCAGCCCTGCTCTCACTCTCACCCTCACCCTCACACTGCGGTACCGTCGACAAGCCTCCAAGTCCGAGGTCACCGCCGTCGGCATCTCCCCCAGCACGTCGTCCGCCTTCGCCGTCTCCCTCGGCTGCCAGGCCTCACAATCCTGGGTCGACGTCTTCGACATCGACAGCCAGCGCGGCCACTCCAAGACGGCAGGCGAGACGGCCGCCTTTAGTCCCAAGGGGGACCGCATCGCCTGCCTCCGAGATTGGACCACGCAGGTCGGCGGCGGCGTCGAGCAGCGCTACGCTAGTACCGTGCTCATTCGCGACGCCGTCTCCGGCAAGACTGTTGTTGAGCTCAAAGGCGCGACCAGCTGGCCCCTGGCTTGGAGCCGCGATGGACGCTACCTCGCCGCGGGAGAAGCTAGCAACGGATTTGCCTCTGGCCGCATGAGTGTTTGGGATACGCGGACCGGTACCAGGACTGGACGTATCGTGAGCCACCTTGACACCATCACCCACGCCGTCTTCACCCCCGACAACAACCTCGTCACCCAAAGCCTCGACGGCACCGTCCGCCTCAGCAACCCAACCACCAGCAAGACCCTCCGCCGCCTGGAAGTCGAATCCGCGCGCCGCCCACACCCGCGCGCCCTCGCCGTGTCCGCCGACGGCTCCCGCATCGCCTCCGTCTGGGCGTCCACAGTGCAGCTGTGGCTCCCGCAGGCCGACTACATCGTCTCGTACGCCATGAACGCCGTGCGCAGGACCGAGGGTTGGCCGCTTTGCGTCTCGCCGGACGGCCAGCGTGTGGCCTGCTGGACCGAGGACGGCGTCGACCTCATGGATGTGGGCACTGGTGCGGTGCTGTGCGAGCAGAAGACGGATGTCTTAGTGACGGCGGGTGCGTTCTCGGCGGATGGCAGGGTGCTGCTGCTTGGCAGGATGGATGGCATGCTGGAGGTTTGGGACGTGGAGCAAAAGGAGTGAGGCGTACTAGGACACATTACGGCATGAACCAAGGAGTGGGGAGTCTGCTTAAGGGGCGTGTACATGCAGGCCAGGAGAAGCTGTATGGTTTTTCTTTTGCTATCTTATATTAGTGTATTATGAACATTCAGATTGGTGCTATGTAAAACAAAAGGGAGTTTTAGGGAGTCGATTCGACAGTATTCGGTCAAGTTGCTTATCAATATACACAATGTTGTGCGTTGAAAGTAGTGTAATGGTTTCCACATCCCTGACTAGCGATACCATGACAGCATCATTCCAACGACTCCTTGCTCTCCACAGCCGTTGGCAGCATGTATGGACCAATGCAATCACCCCAGACATTCTTGGGATATAAATTCATACTAAGAGTATGTAAGATGTCTCAGCATCGATGCGCGGGAGACCAATGATACAGTCTTTCTCAGGCAACTCTGAAATCATTGTACATTCCAGACGTAGCCGTCAGTGGTTGTCGTTAGTACTGAGGCTCCTTCACGAAATTGCCTCTCTTAGTGCGTAGATTTGTTCATTCCAGGATATCGCTGTCACATCACTACACCCTCCATCTGCTCTGTTTCCTATCAACACCGTCTTCATTCGCTTAAGGTATCTCTCGCTCGCTCGCTCATCCACATAATTTCATCCCTCATCACTTCTCCTCCCCCGTACATAATCAATCCTCTTTGTTTCCTCCCAAGGGTATTTACCGTATCGACAGCTCACATGTCCCCATCCAGGGAACCCTCAACCAGCCCAGCCCAACATCTCCAATGTGCCTCTGGCGTCGGCTGGCGTCAGATTGCCAACCCCGAGCTTGGTAGCCTGTGTGCCGCGTCGCAGGCGCTGCAACCCCACGGCCACCTTCCAAGCCTCCGTCTCGTCCAGCACCACCAGATACCGCTTGCCCTCTTGGTCGCCAATCGTGGCGCGCAGCAGGTGTAGGCCCTTTGATTTCCACCCTCCAGTCTGTCCGGTCGAAGATGGAATGTTAGTATCTTTAAAGGTGCGTTCGCATAAGCCGATACGGCAACAATTTTTGCACGCGCAAAGCATTTCTGTCAGGAAGAGGTCGGCATCCTCGCCCGCGTACGTCTTGGCGACGTTGCGGCTCCGTGCGCCGGCCGCCTTGTGAAGCAAATGAGGGAAGTTTTTAGCCCCGGGGTTGGGCGACGAAGCAGACGCAGACGCATTCAAACAGTGCGGGGGGCACCATACCTCAATGAGCTTGAGGGTCCAAGCCTTGACGTCCCATTCGCGCTGGGGAACGCCGCGGACATCGTCGTCGATGAACAGACCCTCGGTGGTGATGCGCAGGATTAGGCCATCCGTGACCGATCCTACACCTGACACCAACTGACTGGCTGGCGTCTTGGAAAATTGGTTCATAAACAGATACACAGCCTGGATGACAATCTTGTCGGGATCCTTGGTCGTGTAAGGGCCTCGTACTGATGCTGGCGGAGTAGTTCTTGTTGTTGTCTGGGACGGGGCCCAAGATGCCTCCGAGCCGCCGAAAGAAGATACAGATGGCGCTTGTCTGTGTTTCTTCGGGGTGTCATACGGCCTGTATGAGTGGGTATCCTCCGAGCTTACATACGACTTGGCAGTAGGAGGAGGAGGGGGCTTGCTCTGAGTCGAGGAAGCCGATGCCTTGGAGATATTGGACGGAGCAGGCACGGGAGGCCGTCCGTTTGGCCACATACTCGTCCTTTCTCCAAGGCCAGAGAAGGCATAGCTGCTCCCTTGTTTGGGGGCTGGTTTCGCGGCTGCAGCTGCGGCCGCCGCCGCACGGGCTTTGGCCTCTTCCTCTTCCTTCTTCCTCGCTGCCTCTCTTGCTGCCTCCCGTTCCCTTGCTTCTTTGGCCTCCTTCTCTAGTCGTTCCCTCTCCTTCCTTTCCTTTTCCAGTTTTTCCGCGAGGTCTTTGGCTCTTGCTTCAGCGTCTAGTCGTTCCTTTCGTTCTTTCTCCTCTTTTGCCTTGCGTTCTTTCTCTTTCTCCCTTTCGAGCCTTTCTTTTGCCTCTCTAGCTCGTAATTCTGCCAGTCGCCGTGCGGCATCCTCACGTCGCTTTTTTTCGGCCTCTTTGGCCTTGCGTTCTTCCTCCTTCTTTCTCATCTCTTCACGGGCCTTCTCCCAGGATCCTTTGGCTGTGGTGGGCTTTGGTGACGTCGGTGTAGGTGTTGAACGCTGCCATGACGACTTCGGTGGCTCTTGCTTCGGTGGTTCCGGCTTTGGAGGCTCTGGCTTGGGCGGATCTGGTTTGGGCGGCTCTGGTTTGGGCGGCTCCGGTTGTGGCGGGGGGGTTGGCGGAGGCTGCCAAGTTGGTTTCGGCGGTTCCGGCTTGGGCTCTTCTGGTGGTGGTGGTGGAGGAGGTGGTGGAGGAGGAGGAGGGGGGGGAGTTGCTGGTCGAGGAGGTGGCGGCGGCGGTGGTGGTGGGGGAGGCGACTGCTCCCATGAGGCTTTGTGCTTATGGTGCTCAGGTTGTGGAGGAGGCGGCGGTGGTGCACCATGACTTCGAGCACCTCCTGAGGGATTTGTCCCGTGTGGAGGAGGAGGGGGAGGAGCTCCCATGTTCGGGGCGGCCCCCGAAGACGTCCCACCATAGCCTCCTCCTCGTCCACCGTGGCTGGTATACGGCTCCGGTCCCCGACTTCTCGACGGACCATCGTGCTGCGTCCGGCCGAGAGCCCATGCCCCGAATCCAACTCCGAATACCAACATAACCATACCCATATTGCCAAGTCCTTGAAAGCTCTCCCACCAAGCCAGAAACGCCGGGGCCATGCTTTGACACAAAGCAACAAGTATCAGCGCAGAGGCGAAGCCAGCAACGAAGCTATTAATGCTGGGCTGCATTGATGGTAGGTAAAGGAAGCCAGAGCCTGCCGAGTGCTCGGGTATGATGAAGATGTCGTATTTGCCCGGCGGCAAGCCCGAGGACGTCCTGGGCATTTCGCCATGAGGCGGAGGCGGAGGCGGTGTGTCCATATCGACCGCTCAGCCCTTGTGTCCGGCTACAGGCCGTATGTTCGGGTAGTTGCGTCTCCGAAGTCTGCGAGAAGAGGCGGTATCGTCTGTCGATCGGGAGGTGAGGAATCCATGAACGGTGGTCAGGGTCGTGAGAGAAGAGCTATGGACTTGTCAGCTACTGCTCGACGAGGCAGATTCCACGCCTCCGACCAGAGACATGGCACCGATTACGATCGGGTGGGAGACACAGGATTTTCCTCTGGTTTCTCCTCATTTCCCTGTGATGACGACTTACTTAGATCACGAGCATAGGAAAAGCAACGAAACTGCACGCATAAACGCCAGGCTCCCGGAACCGCAATGCAGAAGTAAACGCTCGAAGATAGACAGAAATAGCAACAAAGCTTTTCGTTTTAGCAGGTATCGCCGGTTTTATTGGAGGTCATAGGATCAGTCCTTGAAAGGCGGTAGGGAGGCATTGGGAAGGAAAAAAAAAAAAAAGGCTTGGTAGGACATGGCATGGTCCACGGGCGCCAATGTTTACTTTGGGGGGGCGGGTAATAGCCTTTCGGGAGCGTGGGAACCCACGCCGGGGGCCACGTCTTTACAGCGCCAAAGCCCACCAAGCGGGGCTTCATCCCACTGGCTCCCGCGCCCTTACTGGGCGCTATCAAATGCACTGCCCAGCCCAGCCAGCTTCCACTTTGATCCTTGCCAACGTTCCCCCTCTCGAGAGCACGTTAATGGATCATCGTCCTTTCTCTTTCCAGCCCATTGGGAGGTAACCCTCCGATTCCCAGTCTCAGAGCACCCCCAGAAAAAGCAAAGCTGAGGGGAAAGAGCCAGAGTGCTTCGGTTCGACATGGAAACTATACACCACAAGCGAACTTTGCAACGTGGTGTCTGTCCAGGATGTCCCCTGCTCCAACACCTTGTCTCGACATGACACAAACCGTTCGCGAAGGAACAGATGAGCTATGGACGAAGTATCGAACGTCGGGACCCGTCAAATGAGCAGAAGTCCCCTTGTCACCTACTTCGAGCCATGGACATGTCGCTGCACCGATGGGCTACTCGATGACTGCATATGCCCTGCTGCATGTGTTGCAAAGTCTGCACAAGTAAACAACCGGTGCTGCCGTGGATACGATGTTCCCATGCTGCGAGTGTCGCGCGGTCATCACACAGTACCGCCCAATCCGAGCTCTCGAACAAAACCAGCGCTCCTTACAGGTCGGTTACGTTTTCCTCGTCTGGCGAATTGTGTTCGTCTAGGGCGGTCAACGAGCTCCACTGGACCGGAGATAGATACCAGGGCTAAGTCAACAACAGACGAACCCACCACACATGCGCAGTGTGCCAGCTCTTGCAACCACGAACATCGTTATGTTGAGAGAATAATCTCCCCCGATAACACAGCTAAGGATACAGTACTTCAAGCCAGGCCCAGCAAAGCAGCATGTGTAGGCTGTTCAGCCTCTTTCTTTGGCCCCCAATTCTCGCAAAGTGTCTTTGACACAATTGTGGTGGCAATCTTCTCCTTTTCCTCTTTTTTTTTTTTTTTCCCTTTCGGTTCCCATCATCCTCATTTTGAATCTTGCCCCCATTTACGCGTTGCTAGGCAACCACGACCACGGCGCCTGGAGCGCGTCCGCCGTCTAGCCAGTGACGTAGCTCCGCGGAAGTGTGGGGCCCGCCGGCTTGATCCAGCCCAGCCCGTCTCGAGACGCAATAATGCCAAGGTTGGCCGTCGAAAAGGTAGACGTATGTCCTAGATGCTGTCAACGACTACAGGACCGGGTGGATTAACGTCCACTGCGACGTTAAGGGTTCGAGCCCGACAGCTATATATGGTCAAAGTGCAGATGGCGGCTGCAGGAGCGCACGTGCAATTTTGCACCTCATCATGGGGTAACCCGGTCGGTCGCCTGGCAGCTGTGGCTAGCCGCTTCTCCAAGTACACGGGGTCCCATGGTGACTGAGCCACTCGCCCTGTAAACTCATTGATATCTTTCTCTTGTGTCACTTCGAGCTAGGAGATAGGGATAACCCACGGCTTAGAGGCATCCCTTGGCCTTCCATCCTTCTCTATTGAGATATGGCTACGCGGAGAGGTCTCTCCGATCTGACGCTTATAATTGATCCTACTTATATTGTACAAAGGTATCATGCTAGCTGTAGAAGAGATGAGGAAAACGCCAGCAATCCCACCGAGTCAAGCAAGCCCGTAAATACGCCCACGTCCGCCATCATAGGCTCCTACGCTGCCCGCAACATAAAGGTCACGAGATTCACTATCCAAGTCGTCCCCTCCGCCATCTGCCCGATAATCCAGAGCCACCACACCGTCAGCTCTCCAATCACCAGCACCGTCCTCAGAATGGCCGAGAGTATCCCCAGTCACATCTTGCGGATGCGGTTGTTGGCGACCTTGAGCTTGCCCGCCACTCGGTCCACGTCGCCGTCCATGGCGCCAAGTATGTCGTTGTGCTGAGCCACCTCATCGCCGATCTGCAGGCCCATCTCCTTTTGTCGTCGAATGATGGCGGCCAACTGCTCAATCTGTTCATCTTGTGACTGTATCTCCCGCTTCTGCAGTTGGAGCACCCCTGAGTTGTCCAGCTCTCGCGTCTTGTCGGTCTCGGGTAATGGTGCTCCTAAGACGCGTCCAGTCGGTCGCCCACCCCGCAGCAGGGCTGCCTTGTCTGACGATGAAGCCTGACCCTGACTGATGCCGCTGTGAGCCACTATGGATGCCGAGCTCGGCAAAGAATTTGATAGTTTGTCCAAGCCCTCGCGTTCCATCCGTGCCCCGGTTATCAAGTCTCGCCTGCGCCGTATCTCGCCCTCGCCCAGCTTCCCAGACTCTTGAATCTTGCGCAAGCCATCGTTGAGTGTGCTGATGAGGGTACCAGCCTTGACAAGCGCTCGTTTCGCCGCTGCACCGGCCTCAACTGCTGCTGTGCCATTGCCGCTTTCCACCGCTCCATCTCTCTTGGACAAACATTGCCGAGCGTCATGTAGCTTTTGCTTTAACTCTCGGTGAATGTCCAACCACGTCCCCGGATCCGCAGCACCGGCAGCCGCGTTGCCAACCATGCCCCCAGCAGAGACAGCGGAATTCGTTGTGCTCGAGTTGGGCAGGTTAAGGAATGCTCTCCATGCTGTGGTATCCCTCCATCGTCGATCGGGCGATTCCGCTATTGCTTTCAGGTACTTTTCCAGTCCAACCTGGCGATCCCTTGTTAATTCTGGCGAGTTCACTGTCGACTTGAGCCAGTGCTTGCCAGGTAGCGGTTCTGGTGGCGGTGAGCCAACCTGTGCCACCAAAGAGCTGTGCAGAGAAGCGAAGTCTGAGTAGCGTTTCTGGACGATGAATGACCGGAGCGGTAGGCGAAGGGTGATGTTGTAATAGGTAAACGGCTTCGAGGAGCCCTCGTTGGAGACGCTTGTGGACGGGATAGCGATCTCGGGCGGAGGTGCCATCGTAAAGGCAGTCGAGAAAGCTGTTGCAGAAAGGGAAATGGTTTGGCGACGTCGAAAGAATTGGCAGGCCGGGCTTGTACAACAGTGGTCCAGTGCAAGGTTGTATTACAAAAAGTAAGTTGTTAGGTAACAAGAGGTCACGTTGGGCCGATGATGCAAGTACATGACGCCTGAGGAATGCCCGTTTCCAACGCCTGAATAAAGGCACTAGCGGTGGCGTATTCTGCGTCCGCTCGGCGCATGATGAAAGGGTCCATGCGTTCAGGGTTCCTCTAGGCGGCCTGCCTGCGACGTCGTCATCGGCACTAGTGTTAGGCACAGGAAGCTGTCCAGCCTACCCTAGAGACATGCGTGTTGAAATGAACATGAATGGGTGAAAGCTGTTGTTTTGAGTCACTCGTGACATCAATTAGATTCGAACAGGTATATGACTCTGAGCTAATGACATGATTGAACCGAGAACATGGTTTGCTCGCTGGGTCAATTCTAGTGGATTCGTCTCTGCAACGGGGGCGTTCGACGAATCACACTTCGACACACTCTGGGCTCGTTTGAATGCAAAGTGAGAGAGCAATCGCAGGATGTTGTTACAACAACCTGCATTACTCGCATCTATTGACACCATCCGCGATCTCGAAAGGTACGACATTACCCTTCACCTTCATGTTGTCATGTCACGTAAGCGAGCCCGAGGTAGGTGTCCGGCCCTTGACTCTCACAATCCTCTCCCCTTTGCAGCGCACCACACTTTTTCCCAGTTCCTGTACGCCCCGGAATTCCACACAACTGACACTATTAGAACGTCTCCTGATCATCTGCCTCGCCCTCGGCCGGGATCTCAAAGCCTTCCTCGGTTGAGTACAGAATCGTCTGGATATGCTTAACCAAACCATCCTCCTGCTTCTCCAGCTCGGGGTCCTCCTCCACAGCTTGCTGGATCAGCAATTCAATATCACGAAGCTTGCTGAAGTAGAAGTCCCGTTCCCGCTCTAGACTCGTCACGGTCTCCTTCAAGGTCGTATTCTCCTGCTGCAGGGCCGCGGTGCCAGGTCCAGCCACCTTAGCAACGCGAGGGCCTCCGCTGGGCGTGGCGCCGCCTCTCCGGGCTGCAGTCGTGGCTGGAGCTCTAGGAGCGGGACCGCTGCTGACGGGGGCTCCCTTGCGCCGGGCAACAGCATCGTAGTCGTGGTCGGGGAAGTTTAGGTCCCAAAACTTCTTGGTCCACTGGAGGAACTCGAGGTTGTCTTGCATCTTGCACTTTACGAGGGACTCGACAGGGATGGGCTTGTCGATCTGGTGTTTCGCAAACGTGTCTGCACCGAGGTTAGCAACTTCGTTGCGCAGTGGAACCAACCGCTCTTACTTTGCAGGACCTTGAAGTTTTGGATGTAGGCATATTCGCCGTTGACGTTGAATTTGACTCGTGACATGGGCACATCCATGTAAATGCTATCGAAAACCTGGCAAAGAGCAGCGCTGCGATCGACAGCGGTCAGCATCACTGGTGACGAGGGCGTTTGTAATGTTCGCATCGTCGCGGGGGTGGGGTAGAAGCCACCTACCCAGTGCCGCACTGCTCGACTTTGGTGATGTTGAGCTGGAGGAGGCTGTTCAGCCATTGGACTAGCTCCTGTCTGTTGATCGAGAATAGTTAGGATCATAGCCCATCATGCGCGCCACGGTGATGACACCAACCTCGACTCGCCCATCTTGGATTCGGTTCGTGGGCTAGGAATAGGGGGAGAATGGAGAAATAGCAGCGGGCCGGATGCGACGAGAATGTGGGTGCTCTAAGAACAAGACAGACACCGTTGAGGAGTTGCAGAGTCTTGGAAGAAAGGGGGTATCACAACGGCGAGGAGGATGGTGTAGGATGTGGCGTAAGGCAACAAGAAAGAATTTGGTCCGTCTTGCTCTTCGCGTTGATTATATGTGCTAAGGCAAGGTAAGTAAGTAGGCAGGCCAATTAACACGAGTTAAGTGCTCCGTCGCCCAATCAACCAGATGGAGGGGCATTCTGCGGAGAAACAGCGGCTAGAATTTCTACGCCAGCAAAGCAAAGCTTGTGATGTCAACCCAATAACCACGGCGTGCGTAGCCACCTCATGTGATGTAACCTCAAATGATTCCTCCAAGATCAGTAACTTCAACTTGTCAAGAACGAAACTGCCTCACAGCTATACTAGCCGGGATCGTAGGGTTTAGGCCCAGTAAGGGACGTGGGCATATCGGCTTCTGATGGAATGACCAAGTGCAGTGCTAATGTTCCCAACCCTGCAGCATCTCAGTACATTCATGGCAGTAGGTAAAAGTCAGACAGCACAGCATTCAGTTCATCAAATTGAAGCACTGCTTAGTTAACCCAGAACCAAGCGCAGTGTTGTGATAACCGCAGACCCAATGTTGGGGAGTCCATGTACATTTATACTGTCTATAGTAGAAAAATAGCTTATCGATAAGCCAGTACCCGCTCTAAGTATCGAAGCCGCAAAAAAGTTCTGGCTGACTTCTTATCCACACTTTTCCTTCACTCGTTGACCAGGTACGGCACAAGCAAGATGCCATCAAAACGACGTTCGGTCTCAGCCGAGGACGATTTCGTCTATACGATATCTGACAACGAGGAAGTTCCCGAGGAACATATTCCTCCACCGAAAAAGAAGGCCAAGACCGCTGCCAGCATTGGCAAGAAGTCGAAGAAACAGGCGGAAAATGAGATTGACGGCGATGAAGGTGCAGAGGGTGGTATATGGGGAGAGAATGACGAAGACGACGAGGCAATGGATCCCGACTTTGAGTTTGCAGACGTCGACGCAGGCTTCGGTACCGAGGAATTTGAGGGATGGGGCTTCGATGGTGCTAAGAAGGCTATGAAAACTGCCGAGAAGCGAGGGGTCGACATTGATGAAATAATACGACGGCGCAGACAAGGGAAAGATGCGATCAACGGCGGCACAAACGGCGACGACGATGAGGAAGAAGAGGAGGAAGTTGAGAATGACATGGATGTTGACCTCGATGACGAGGACGACCAGGTTCTGGCCGACGACGCCTTCGGCATGAATGCTGGTTCAGACGACGAAGGATCTGCGGATGAAGGGGCTAAAGTTGTCGAGGATGATGGAGATGAACCGGCCTCGGACAACGATTCAGTGGCTACGCCTTTGGCACACCCGGATGATGACATGTCCGATGCTAGCGAAGAGGAGGACGCCGAAGAGGCCGCCAAAAGAGATGCTTTCTTCGCTCCCGCCGAAAAGGAGAAGAAGGGAAAGGCCTCAGAGGCATCGTCTTTCATGGCCATGTCATTGTCACGTCCAATCCTTCGGGGGCTTGCGACTGTAGGCTTCTCAAAACCTACACCAATTCAAGCCAAGACCATCCCCATCGCCCTCATGGGTAAGGACCTTGTCGGTGGTGCGGTGACTGGTTCAGGAAAGACCGGTGCTTTTGTCGTACCCATTCTTGAGCGGCTGCTCTACCGCCCGAACAAAGTCCCCACCACCCGTGTTGTCATCCTAACCCCTACCCGTGAGTTGGCGATTCAGTGTCACGCTGTGGCTACCAAGCTTGCAGCGCACACAGACATCAAGTTTACTCTTACCGTTGGTGGTCTGAGCCTCAAGGTGCAGGAGTCAGAATTGCGAATGCGACCCGATGTTATCATTGCTACCCCCGGTCGATTTATTGACCACATGCGGAATTCAGCCAGCTTCAGCGTCGACACAGTAGAGATTCTCGTACTCGATGAGGCTGATCGCATGCTCGAGGACGGTTTCGCAGATGAGCTGAACGAAATTCTGACTACGCTTCCGAAATCCCGCCAGACTATGTTGTTCTCGGCTACGATGACGTCCACCGTCGACCGTTTGATTCGAGTTGGCCTCAACAAGCCGGCGAGGATCATGGTCGACTCCCAGAAGAAGACTGTGGGAACTCTAGTCCAGGAGTTTGTACGCCTACGTCCTGGCCGCGAGGAGAAGCGAATGGGTTATTTGCTCTATCTGTGCAAAACCGTGTATACTGAGAAAGTTATCGTTTTCTTCCGCCAAAAGAAAGAGGCTCATCGGGCGCGAATCATCTTTAGTCTTTTCAACCTATCATGTGCCGAGCTGCACGGAAGCATGAACCAAACCCAGGTAAGACGACGATCCCCTCCCCTCCGAAAGACTACTGTAAGAGATATGTATTGACAATATTCAGCGTATCGCTAGCGTGGAAGACTTCCGTGACGGGAAGGTGTCATTTTTGCTTGCAACCGACTTGGCGTCTCGCGGTCTTGACATCAAGGGCGTTGACACCGTCATCAACTATGAAGCTCCCCAATCGCTGGAGATCTACGTACACCGAGTCGGCCGAACAGCTCGTGCCGGACGCAAGGGTACTGCCTTGACCATTGCGGCAGAGCCGGATCGAAAGGTTGTCAAAGCAGCCGTCAGGGCTGGCAAGGCACAGGGGGCCAAAATTGCCAGCCGAGTCATCGAATCATCCGTGGCCGACAAGTGGCAGTCTCAGATCGACGATCTGGAAGAGGAGATTGAGGACATCATGAAGGAGGAGAAGGAGGAGAAGCAGATGGCGCAAGCCGAGATGCACATTAAGAAAGGCGAGAACCTGATTGACCACGAAGCGGAGATCAAGTCACGGCCCAAGCGGACGTGGTTCGAGACGGAGCATGACAAGAAGCAGGCCAAACAGGCCGGAAAGGATGAGCTGAACGGTTTGCGGGAGGCCATGAAGCAGAGGACGGGCAAGCTCAGCAACAAGGACAAGAAGAGGCTGGATGCCAAGGCGCTGCGAACGGATTCTAGGACGTGGAAGAAGACAAAGACGAGTGAGGAGGAGATGGCCAAGGCAAAGGCGAAGGGGAAGAAGACGCCAGGCAAAGGCGGCGTCAAGAAAGCGCCCGGCAATGCAAGGATGAGGGCTAAGCTGAAGCGTAAGCGATAGATGATGGCTATTTAGTTGATGCTGATGCGATTTATACCTACTCTGAACCTGTTCTTTCTTGACAAAGGAGATCCACTGGACCATGGCTAATTAAAAGATGCGTGTCTTAAAATTAAGAGGACAGTTTGTTGAAAAATGTTGAGGAAGGGTCTCCATTCACCATTTCTCATTTCCCCATGATCTTGAGGATCGAGGCTTGCTTGAGCCCCTAGACTGATGCAAATACGGCAAGTTCCATGCATAGGTGGATGTTGCCCTGGGAGGCTCGCTTAGGGTCCCCCCCCCCCGCTACAACAGCACAACGGCTCAGCCAGCCATGACATAATGCTCAACCCCCAGACGGCGATTAATCATGCTTGAATATCCCATCCCATCCCGCCACGAGTATATGCTACCTACATTACTCCATGATTTGCGCGCGGCCTAGACTATATCTTCATCTTCATCTCGAGTCAGCGCATTCGCTGCGTCTTGTTCGAAAGCCAAGCCATCTACGAACACTGCGTCGTCGTCATTGTCCTGCCAGGTCGGCCTGACCCTTGCTAGCGATCACGAGCTCCCAGGTCTCCAGAAACTCTGGCCGCCCCCCCAGCAGCAGGTCAAGCAACCCCTCCCACAGGCCGGAGTACAGAGTGTGCGGCGCACATCAGCTGCCGCCGTCACAGTGTTCCAGTGTCCAACCCTCGTCGCCGGTTCTGCTCCGCGTGCGCCAGGCTTCCGCTCTCTCACCGTTATCAGACGATCGGTCCGCCTGAGAAGAGCCGCCGGCACTTGCACTGCATCATCCACGCGTTGGCGGCAGCAGCCTTGTCTCGGCTCTCCCCTCTGCTTCCCGTTTCGGGTGCTGATCCTGCAGAGTCTCGTCCAACTTGACCCCGTCATAGGGCCAAACACCGTGCCACTGGATGCTGTGCCTTCGCGCTCTTGGTCCTCAAAAAGCCATCGGCCCCTTGTCTTGGCCATTAATTACTCCCGTCTCGAGTCTCAACTGCAACAAGGCGGCTGCTATTCGATTCTTTGGCTCTGGCCGACACAACCCCCGCCGCACTCAGGGTCTCCTTCGATCGCTCGTACCACTTGCCATCCGAGATCGCTACCGACGCCGTGTGATCGATTTCCACCTCAACGTTCTCCCACGTTGGAAGCATCGAATTCAAGCCTGGGTATACCGCCGTATTGTGCAGCATCAGCTCAGACGATCCACCCGTCGACGGCGCAGTCTTGTAGGCCTCGTCAGGAAGCAAGGCCGGAGGCTGCTCCCTGGAAACCCCCGTTTGCCACAACCGGCCAAAGATGCAAAGGGCAGAAACATGGCGTCAGGACCAAACAGAATACCCTCTCTGGGTGTATTGAGCTCCAACTACATCCCCGGTACAATTACCAATGGAACATCCAGCGAGGAAGGAAGAGGGGACAGGGGCTATCGGCGCAAAAAGTTTGCTGCCATGGCTGGCAGCCTATACCGCACCGGGCAACAGGCCGTGACAGAGATTCGGGAGTCATATGCGCAGACAAGATCTCGGGGCTTGGACGGCGATTTCGACAACCAAGGATCTCTACATATACCAGGCGCCTTCCCGGACGTCGCCATTACCGTGCAGGGCAACGAACATCTTGTGATATTCCCTTCGTATGCGAAGCAGCACATAAAGCAAGAATGGACTGACGAGACGGCGCATCATTCCGAGGAACAACACGGCAGTATCAAGGACGAAGACTTTTGGCGTCGAGAGTGGCAAAGGAATGAAGACGAGAGGGCAATCGTGGACGTAGATGTCCGCGGCTGGGTTTATTCTCCCCACGTCGGCCCCTTGACACGCCGGAACCGCATCTTGATAGGTCTAGCCCGTCAGCTCAGTGGTATACCCATGCCAAGACCAGATGGAACCGCCTCAAGCTCTCCAGGTACACCGGGATCCTCGTCGTCTGTTCCCTTCCAGATGAACGAGGACCTGCGCGAACAAGAAAAAATAGCCAAAGAAGCTGCCCGCATCGAGCGAAAGGGACAAGAGGAGAAGCGTGTAGCGGGCCAGGGCGGGTACAGTGAGGACACTCCAGGCACGGCTGACGCCGATGTCGAGGGTATGTCTTTGTTTCGAGGTCGCCGTGGTAGCCAAACACCCGACTCGACACCAGGCAGCCCGGTCGTCAGTGGAAAGCAAGGATCCGCTGCTGTGTCAAGCGAGCTCACGGAGGCCGAGCTGGCAGTGGCCAACGTAAACCTCATGGCGCGCGTTGCGCCATTCATGACAAACCCATTGGTTGCGTTGCCGATCACTATCATGTTCTACAACGACGAGAAGTCGCAAAGCCGCACAGTCATGACCAACGACGCTGGTCACTTCATTATCCGGGCCGCACTAGATTTCGTACCGACTACTGTCAGGGTTCTAGCAAATGAGAAGCTATCTGCTACCCAAGAGGTGAAAATTACAGAGCCTTTTGGAGTCAGCATGATCAGTGACATTGACGATACGATCAAGCGATCTAGCATATCACTCGGAGCAAAGGAGATCTTTCGGAACACATTCGTTCGCGAGCTGGCAGACCTCACAATAGATGGCGTCAAGGAGTGGTACGGTGAGCTACATAAGATGGGTGTTAGCATACATTATTGCTCCAACAGTCCATGGCAACTATTTCCCGTCCTTGCCAGTTTCTTCAAGCTCAATGGGCTACCGCCGGGTTCCCTGCACCTAAAGCAGTACTCGGGCATGTTGCAGGGAATCTTCGAGCCAGTCGCCGAACGGAAAAAGAGCACCCTGACCAGACTGATGCGCGATTTCCCCACGCGGAAGTTTCTTCTCGTGGGAGACAGCGGCGAGGCCGATCTGGAGGTGTATACCGAGCTGGCCTTGGCGCATCCTGGCCGAATCCTGGCCATCTTCATCAGGGACGTGACGACTCCGGAAGAACCTGGATATTTCGATTCGGGCTTCGAATATATGCAGCGCAGGGCGCAAGGCTCATCTTTTGACGTTTCTAATTCGTCGTCAGGAACGGGCACGATCCGGCAGAACTCTGCGCCAACGCCTGGGAACGGAGCCAAGCCGTCTACTGGGCCTCTTATGGGCACGCTCATTGACTTTTCCGAAGAGCCGGAGGAGGTCACCTTGGATCGGCAGACGATGCTTAAACAGGCCGCGGCCTCAAAGCCCGGACCTCATCGCGCCGTCACATCTGCCGAGCTGCTGGCCAGTCGTAAGGGCCCGCCGCCCAAACGACCTGCAAAACCCGTCTCTCTCAGAAGCGCGCCTTCGAACCCAGACCTGCCCTCAGGAGTCGGCTTGGGGTTGTCTCGTAGAGACACCAGCAGCAGTGAGCCGTCGGCGCCGCCGTTACCCAAGCGGCCGCAGGTAGAAGGCAACGACAAGCCCCATCCTTTAGCACAGATGCATAACTCGTCCCAGCAAACAATGGGTGGCACCCCCAACACCGCTGCTCCAACCACCAAGGAAACAACAAAAGAGCGCCCGGCCCCTCCCCTCCCACGCCGTCGCGGCCCCAACATGAAGAAGCTCAGCCCCCGCCTCTTCAGCAACGCCCGCGACAAGTCCTCCAACTCGGACATCGACTTCGACCCGCTGCCCCCCGCGGCCGTGGGGCCCCCCAACGTCAGCTACAGCCGCACAGGCACGCGCTCCGCGTCGGGCACGCCTACCGGCTCGCCGACTATGGGCCCAGCGAACCGCAAGCTGGACCTTTGGCGGAGGCGGCTGGCGCGCGCCCACGAGGCG
Source organism: Stachybotrys chlorohalonatus IBT 40285 (assembly GCA_000732775.1). Lineage (NCBI taxonomy): Eukaryota > Fungi > Ascomycota > Sordariomycetes > Hypocreales > Stachybotryaceae > Stachybotrys > Stachybotrys chlorohalonatus. The sequence continues at coordinate 111,174 of KL660756.1, forward strand.
CTGGATCAGCAGGGCGTGGCGCTGTATACGTGGCGCAGGGGCCAGGATGTCATGCACGAGGCCGTGGGCATCGTGCAGAGCGCGCTCAAGGACCTGGAGAAGAAGAACAAGGAGAGTATGACGGGGCAAGAGAAGGAAGTGAGGGATAGAAATGGTAGATAAACGAGGCTAGGTGGGGTATACGATGGTGTTTACGATAGATATATAATACAGGACTGGAAATCAGCGTCTCTCTGCTCATGATAGAACCGTTGTCATTCTGCCCTGCTAGTAATCCCTAGGCGCGTCTGTGGTTGGCTCGTTGTACAGACGAGGCCGTGTGCTGCCGCGCGTGAAACCAGATCCTCATTGTGGGAGAGCGTGCCCGTCAACCGAGGCTCCTCCTCCCCATCCGGCTCGTCCATGTAACAAATTGAGGCCGAGCCAAGACGCGCACCACCCAGGCCATCAACTCCACGCTGCGTATCACAAGAGTCGCCATGTAGCGGGCTGTCAACACCATGTCATACCAACGAATACCTTAGCGATACTTTGAACTATTCCTAAATACGTTCGCCTGCAAGCCCCATGAGACCTAATGCTGGGTGGCAAGCGTGTATGCATATGTGCTATGTATAAACCCCCTCCTAAATCCATAAGCCAAGAAAACGTTGGGGAGACAAAGAAATAAGGATATGGGCCTTCGTTAGCACGAACCCTCTCTCGCCGGAACTCCATACATGTCCGAGCTCTTTTCATGAATTTTACTGCATCATCAAAGCCCCCTCCCTCTCTTATCCAATGTCGCGCTGTCCACCCGGTTATTCTTTCCTGCCCAGTACTCTCACTTGTTGGGGTTCATATCCCCAGCAAGATTCATGTGCATAATGGCATCTCTAGTCCAATCCTCTTCATCTTGCTCGGCCTTCTGACTCTCAAGCCATAAGTTCTCACGACCATCCACGCCCGGCAGACGTATCTGCGGCGGCACCTGACCATCGCCGGCTCCGTTGCCGGGCCTCTGGTTTGAAGCTAGCGGTGTTGCCTGGTCCGCTGTTCCACCATATCCCGCATTTGGCGGAGGGAAGTCCGGGTTGAACGTGCCTGAAAGCGGGCTTACCAGGGAAGGATCTCCCCGTGACGCTGGTGGTGGTGATGGTGCAAGCATGTCGGCCCCTGTCCCTGTTCTGTGCTTCCCATCATATGTCGGAGGTGGTGGTGGTGCTGAAGGACCCTCGCTTCCGACTTGTACTGTTGGCGGCGCTGGCGCCATGTTAGCCATGTTGTCTACCTGGTTTTCGAACTCTTCCTGTTCCAGGATCTGCGGTGGACCATAATCGGAATTCCTTAGGCTGGACGTGCCGCCATACGGAAATCCTCCTCCAACGCTACGGGCGCTGCCGGAAGATGCTCGGTGACCTTCGAGCACCTCTGGCGCTGCCCCTCCGACTTCGCCCATCATCGCGTCCGCATCGAGATCCCGGATGGCAAACTGCGCCAGTGTGCGCATCTTGCGCGAAACCCAGCCAGCCAAAATCTTTCCGCGCTGCTTTTCACCCAGTCGTGACCGTTGAAAATCGCCTTTGCTGACAAACGCCACAATATCAACCACAATTTGGTGTTCGTTCAATATGGTGTTGACGATGACCGGCACAATGGATGCAAGGTAGGACTTGCGGCTCACTTCGACAAGAACCACGACCAAACCACCGGCTTGGAAAACAGCACTACAAATGGTTAATACGAGGTCGCTGAAGCATAGCTTGTAGGTCAACTTACCAGCCGTTGGGCACGATATTACGGTGACAGCGCTCCACCGAGGTTTCAATATCCATTGGGAAGTGGCTCAAGCCGTTGATCTCAAATGTTTCGCCAATGCTCCCCAGGACGAACAGGACTTGCATCTCGACTAGGGCCCCTCCCGGTCCAATTGGGCGATTGACATTGTGTAGGAATCCAAGGTCTCCCGTCCGTACGTACTGCACGCTCGGATCGCCATCGATGGTATGGCCGTCGAAACGCTCAGCGTCGAATGCGTCCTTTGAGCCGTAAAATGTCTTGACGCACGCTTCCGAGTACACCCAAATCTCACCATACTCGCCGTCGTTGCAATGAGCGCGACTTTCTGGGTTCACAATCGCGATCTGGGTAGAGACCGGCACCATGCCCGAATCCTGCACCAACAACGCCTTGGGGTCTGAGTCCGGGTCCACGGGAACAACAAGGCCCCTCCGAAGGGCTCTCGTGTCAAGCCACAGCTCAATGGGCTCAATACACATGTAAGATCGCGATGCCACCATGGGATTGAGCACATGCGAGTAGACGGTGTTGATGGCTGTTCTGTCCAGGCCTGCAGCGGCAAAGTGCAGGCGCACATTCTGGAAGACGTCAATCCTTGGACGGCCATCGGCCGTGATCATTAAGTTCTTGAGCTCGTGCATCGTGAACCCCTTGCCTGGCATCGATGCCATTGCATGGTCAAGCATCTGTGGTGTTGCGTACGTGTCCTTGATCTTATACCTGGACAGCGTGACAAAGAGGGACATGGGGTTCTGAGCAAACTCAACGGGCGAGAGAAGATACGTTGGCGTGCCTATATAAATGCCCATCAGGCAGGTGTGGAGGAAACCCAGGCCGGTGGTGCTGCGTACACAGCCAAGGACAGGCCGTGAGCTCGACATTTGACACGTTTCCTTTTGCACCTTGCACATGCCCATGATGGTATCGTGCGACAATTGGACGGCGATCCTGCGCTGGTCAGGAGTCCAGTACGTCCAGATGACCACTGGGTATCCAGGTCGGATCCATGCAGGGTCGATTGTGAGTTTCAGGTCTCTCAGCCCACTGCTTTGCTTTGGTGGCTTGGTTGTGTTATAGGTGCTTGGCATGTTGATCTTTAATATGCTGGCTGATTGCTTGATATGGCTGCCCACTGGTTTCAGTTTCAACAGATGGTCCACCTCCTGATTCACCAGGACTGCCTTGACCCTATAGTCGGCGATGATGTGGAGGAACGCCGGTACGTCTTCGTTGAGTCGGTTCTGGTCAATTGGCGCCATCGGAATGATGATGGCTCCCAGATTGATGGCCGCATGTACGGCAAAGACAAACTCCTCGGAATGCGTGTACATGAGTATCAAATGGTCCCCAGGAATCACTCTGGCCTTGTTCTTAAGGTACATTGCCACTGATGCAACTCTGGAGTCGAACTTCTTCCAGGTTATTCCTTTGCCTTCACGGCCCCTACCATCAATCGTACAGTATGACAACTCTTCTGGCTGCCGTGCCACACGCCATTGGATGAGGTCGGTAATGCATGCAAAGTTGTTGAGTGGAGTGGACGTTCTGTCGTCAATAACGACTTCGCGGCGATCGATGCCGGAATACTGCTTGTCTGCAGGCATAAGGATGTCAGCTCGACTCTCAGACGAGAGTTGTGACCAGATGCCGCCAATGGGATCGACACCAAAAGGCAGGTTGAGAACGGCATGCTCAACACCAAATTTGACGTGAACGCAAGGCAGGTTGCCTAGATCAAACTCCCTGCGGCAGAGCATGTTTCCAATCTCCCGTCTGCCGTTCTTGGTGACGCGAGGCAGTGTGTTGGGGGCTGTGATCATGACGCAGTAAAGTCGCAGATGGTGCTCCTGCATCAAGACTTCCATGCAACGCTCCGCGAGCGAGTCGAGTAGAGCCGTGTCTGGCTGTCGTGGGGGGCCTCCTGATGTAAGAGGGGCCGTGGATGCAGCTGGCGACTCGAAAACGACGACCGGCAGATGCTCATCATTCACAAAGACATCGAAGGCAGAGCAGTCATAGATCTTAGGAATATTTTTGACGATGCTGACGACAATGTGTTGCACGAAGAAGTATCGGTACTCGTCAGTCTCGTGGCCGTGCTCGGCCCATTCAACCTTTTGCCTGATGCGATCTTCGTACAGACCTAAAACAAAGATCTTGCCTTCGATAATAGTGCCGAGCAGTCCAGTTCGCAGGAATTCGGGCTCTACTGCCGTTGGTGTAGGATCCCCGGGGTCAAATTTATAGGGTCTGGCGTGGAATATGAGCTCCGTGTTCTTTGGCTGTGCCCAAAAGCCTCCAGATAATGACGGCGAATCAACCCAAATCTCTCCAATTGAGTGAGGGGAGGCGAGAAGGCCGGTTTCCGGATCGACCACAGCCAAGGTCGCATCTGGTATTGGATACCCAAAGGAGCCCACAAGGACTGTTCCGGGCTCGCTAGTACTCTTCTTCCGAACTTCATCCCCGATAGCCACGACAACGACCTCATTCGTCTTAAGAGCTTCGCGGTCAAGAAGGACTTCTCCAAGCTCCATCTTCGGACGCTGCTCTTTGTTACTTGTAGTCCCACCGCTAAGCAAGCTGCCAAAGCCGTTGGATGGTGCTGGTTTCTCCTTTTCCTTGTCACTTCGGTCCTCCTCGGAGTCGACATCCGACTCCACGGCTAGCTTGAGCGGTACGCCCATACGTTCCTCGCCTCCGAGCCAATCTCTGACACTCACTACCATGCCACCGTGCTCCGGAAGACAAAGCATGGGCGCCACCACCTCACGCGCTCTTGGGTTTCGTAATGGCCGCAGCCATCTATCAGCCAGAACCTCGTGAAAGCCACAGTCCACCGTTAGCGTATCGATCAAGCAAAGCTTGACAGACTGGAAATTGGGCTCCATCCCCTTTTTGTAGTTGCGGGTTGTCATCGGGTCTTGTTGGTAATTGTACGCCGCTCGCTTCAGGCCCGGGTAGTCCGCAATCATGACCGTTGCTTTGTACTTGGTAATCAAATGGGCATATAAACCAGGAACGTCCACAGCCTTACTGTCGAACCATACCGTGGTGTGGCCTCCGTAGACAGTCATTAGAACACTGAGGATCATGCCAATACCCTGCCTGGACTCGAGATATGAAAGCATGATCTCGCTGCCTGCGCCACCTCCTATCAGTCGCCCGTTCTTATCGCGAAGTGACGGATTGAAGGTGTCCGGCGGCCCATTCCCAGGCATAGTGGAAAACACGGCGCTCAAGCAGGCCATCTGGTGCATGATAGTTCGGTGGCTTAGGACGACGCCTCGCAGGTCGCCCGTCGGTGATCGAGAAAACTCAATGTAGGCCAAGTCAGGCACGACCAGCGGAGGAATATCATCCTTCTTTTTCGGATTGAAACTGCCAAACTCGTTTGTCTTCCACCACTCGACTCCTTTCGGCCACGTCAGTTTCTGTGCTGTGATGTCTCTCTGGAACGCCTTCAGGTTGTTATCCGTCGTGAGTGCCAAGTGAGCCTGTGTTGAGACTAGGATATAGTTCAGTCGTTGGTAGTCTTGCAGATCGTTGATGGGTACGGCTACGACGCCAGCTATGAAGCACCCCATGAGAGCTATGGCGAAGTCGATGATCTCGGTGTCGCGGTAAATCAATGCCACCCGATCCCCACGGTAAAGCGAGCTCTTGTCCCTTATGACTTGCGCAACCTTCTCAGCTCTTGAGGCAAGCTTATCCCATGTGATCGAGGCAATCTCCTTGCCCTTGCCATCCAAAACCCAGTAGGCAGGTAATTTTGCCGTCGTCCGAGCTCGGTGTCGTAGAACAGCAGCAATGTTGTCGAACTTAGACATTGACGTATTGGCGTCATGGGGATCCTGTATAGCGAAAGGAACTTCTCTCGGCTCCAGGGGCAGCTGATACTCAAGCAGCTCTGGGGGCGGTAAGTCGTTGGCCGTGAGCATAGGCGGGGCCATGGCGGCGGTGGGTGAGAAGGCTTCACTGGCTGAGTATCGTTGAGCCCCGCCATAGTCTCCGGGTTGATTCTGTTCGTAGTGCTGCTGGCCCGCAAAGTCGGAGAAATAGGCCTGAGCGTCCTGCATTGTATTGGTCCTCCCATCATAAGGCTGTTGCTGCTGGTATGGATCCTGCGGATGGTATGGGTCCTGCTGCTGATACGGGTCGGCATAGGAACCTTGCTGTTCGGGATTAAAGGCGTAGTCCCCGGAGACCATGGTGCCGCTCCTTGTGGGGGGATCTGCCGTTCCAGGAGTGAGGAAAAGTGAGTCACGCTGGTTCACAGCTGGACGCTCTGCTATCGGACCGCCCGGACGCAGAAGCCCGGCGGGGTGCGCATCCGCGTTGCCCGCCGGAGGGCCCCAACCAGAACCGGGACGGAACTGAGGCGAGTTCGGGCTGCCATAGTCGCTGGGGTTAGCCACGGAAAAGCGATACGGATCGTTGGGAGAATGTGTTGGACCATCGGGTGCGTGTATGCGGAGGCCAGTGCGAGGAGGTTCGGCTGGAGATTGTAGTTCTGGCGAGGCATATTCCTGGTACTGAGCTAGTAGCAGAGCTCGTCGTTTCTGGTAACTAGGGACGGATGTCAGAAGATCTAGGTCGGGCACGTGTGGTATGCGAGCAGGGCATCCGGGCGGGGGCGGGAGGGTTCCTCACCCCTTCTCTGTAATGTCGCCTTCCTAAGCAAGAACCAATGTCAGTCCATAAGTCCACGCACGCGGCAAGGAGGCGAGATTCAATGTCGCAACGGACAGACACACGCACCTCGAGATCGCGCTCGAGCTCGTTGAGCTGGGCTTGGAGTTCGGGGGGGATTTCAGCCATGGTTGACAAAGGAGCGAGTAAGCGAACGAGGGGCGGAGATGGTCAAGCAAAAGAGAAGCGAAAGCATGAAGTTGATTTACTCTGCCATAGCTTAATCCCAGCCAATGGAAGATAATTACTTGAAACGGGAGGATCGACACCTCGAGGCAAAGAGTGGGAGGAAGCCAAGGTTGGGAAAAAGGAGGAGGCAAGAAAAGGCACGGAATTCGGGTTCGAGACCAAGATGGTAAAGTCGCAGCAAGAGACAACCGAGCTGACCCCAATGGCGGTCGGTGGCTCCTTCCCTCGGTCTCGTGACGTAGCTTCCTCGAACCTCGTCCCAAAAGAGGGGCCACCTTCGTGTCTTTGTCAGGTTCTTTGCCTTGCCGTAGCGCCAGGGGGTGGGCAGGCCCCTGAACCCTGATGGATGGGGGCGGGCCTGAGATACCTGTGCAGGGTCGGGATGGTACGCTGTTAATCCTGCACTAAAGCGTGGTGACAGAGGTACCGGCAGCTCCATCGCGGGGTATATTTACACTTCATCCCCAGGAACTACCATGGCTTGGCTAACGGCTCTTCTCCCAAACCGGTCTTTCATGTTGATCTTGGCTTCAATATTTCTGCCGTCGTACCTCGTGTCCTTATCGCGCGGTTGTAACATAGAAGAGTCCGAGTAAGGCATGGCTTCCGGGTGTCGGTTATATATACCTTGCGTATACTGATCCCTGTACCCACTTACGATGGCCTCACCTTACTCGAGCAAGGTACTATCGCCCTCATGCAGCACACTGCGGCACTTGTTCCAAGCAATACGTCTGGCCTGCGGAGCTTGAGAAAACCGGATTCTCGTGTCAAGGGGTCAAGGTTCTAGGGACCGAGGGTCTGCCTTACGCATCCAGCCTTGTTTCTTGCCAGCTGCCTACCAGAATCACGGAGGTTTGGCTTGACCCTCCATGTTCGAGCACTACATTGCGCAGTTGTTTCTTGGTTCCTGCGTTATCCGACTGTTAGGCAGCGTAGTCCATGGGCTTGGAGCTCACCGTTCCGCGATGCCTCACTTTGAGATACGTCCATTGTATTACACGCCTCATCGGATCGAAAAGACGCTTGAGCACCGCACGGTCTATGAGGCTATCCATCCAAGTCGTGGGTGGCCATTGCTGTCGAAGGTGGATGGTCGTTGATCGATCTGTCATCGAACCCACCCTGATCGCTATGACCTTTCCCTCCACCAAGACGGCTGCAGCTCACCCCTTCCCATTCAGTACAATACCACGCAATGGCCCACGATAGTTCAGGCAACAGACGACACCTCCTGCTGTCGATTCACTACAAAATTTTCGTCTGCTCATATGACCATTGTCTAATTTCCCGATAATCGACAGGCCGATCCATCAGCCAAGCTTCCCATGCCTGAATCTATGCTTCTCCCTATCGCCCCCTCTGTTCTCCTGCCTACTCCAACTCTTATCCCATCTGTCTGAGTCATGGGGTACACTCGGCCTGATTCAGCAAGATGCGGTGCGGCTACCAGATCGCGTGGTCTGCTGTAAGATCCTCGCCCTCGTCACAATGCCCACTACAACATCTACAGGCCTCCAACGAGAGATGACGGTGCTGGAACACTATTCCGAGGATTCGCTCACGACAATGAAAAAACAGTCACGTTCGCGGCCAAGGTTATCCGTGAGTCGATGGTGACTCCTTCTCCCCGGAAAGCGGGCGACAGCGCACGGACGGAAGCACCAAGCTTCTTGCCTAGACATCCTGCTGTGCCTTCGCGTACACTGACAAATTATCAGGTCTTCTAGATTAGGGGCCTCTCCACGCCTTTTGTAAGGCATCAAAGATGAATATGTCACAGGTCTCAAAGAAGTACCTTGGTCATGCTGAAAGGCGCTCTTTCCAGCGGCGCCACCCGTCAAAGGCGGTATCAAAGCGTCCCTCTTTACCGGTCCAGCTGTGCAGTTTCGTCTTTACATGCTGACCAGCGTTTTCTCTTTGGTCAAATCTTTCAACTGCATCCTGTTCCTAGCCTTGTTGTTGTCGAGCCCTCAACCAAAAGGAAATCTCCAGGTCTGTAGCACAGGTGAAGCCTTCGTCCCTATGCACACCTTGGATATACCCACATGAACCTCCCCGCATACTGCCAGGGTGGCCACCTCGATACCCGTAGACGATATTCAACCTGTTGAATCACTGTGGTCTCTCCGGACGCTCACGAGACCACTCCGGCGGGGGCAGCTTGGGCACCCAGTTTGAAGGTTTGCAGGACATCATCAACTTACTATCGCTTGATCCCACTTAGACGACCGCGTCCAGCACTTCTTTCAGCGCATCACATACTCTCTGGCAGAAGCCAGGGCTGTCCAGCAGGCCTCTTTCTTGAGACTTGTTCCGGAACAGTCCTCTTTTGCCTCGTCTCGTCTTCTTTGCTATGCTTCACGAACAATAAGAATTCAATTGACTTACAAAGACTCTGTACATCAATAGTCCAAGGGAAACAAGCCATGGAATTGCCAATGTCGACCATGGAGGAAATCGTCTTTAAAATCGTTCCAGCCTTCCTTCTTCTGATCTTCTCCCATATCCTACTAGTACACCCGAACATCGTTTTCGATTCTTCTATTCGGTTTCTTGCACTTTTATGCTTCTATTTCGGTTCTCGACGCTTCTAGTACACTTGCTTTGATCCCTTTCTTCTCTCTACTTCTTCAATCGCACAGTTTACCGTCAATATCATGTCACTTCGTCCTCTCGACAACGGAGTGCAGGGGTCATTTATCTCCAATCAACCGTCTGGAAACGGTTACAGCAACATCAACGATGACTTCAGCTCTTCCAACAACAACAACTCAAGCTTCGATAACTTTCCGGGCATCGGCACTACAAACCTTGGAGACCCTGGCGACAACGGACCTGGGTTCCCTTTGCAAAACCCATCTGCTTCCTATGCTACTGGAGGCTTGACTACTCCCAGTCATGGACAGCCGTCTGTTTCATATCAAAACCATGGAAATGCACACCTGCCAAGCGCTGGCAACAACGGGGTTGGATTCCCATTCACCAATCATGCTAGCGGAGGTTTGATTCCTCCCGACTACGGACATCCGTCTGTCTCACATCAGAACAATGGTATGGCTCTCACCGACCAGACTTCCAGCATTGTTCCTGGGCTCCTGTTCCAGGGCAATCAAGGCTCAGGAGGCCCATTGGCCTCGACTACCGGTCAACACCACATTCAACACCTCAACAACGGCTATGGATTTTTAAATCCCAACTTGTTGGACAGTAGACTAAACACACATCCACGGGCTCGTCTGAATATGGCATCGACTCAAGTCATCCAGACAGGCATGAGATATCGAGTCCCCCATTTTCCAAATGGCCAACAACGCAGCAACGTAACGGCCAATCACCTGAATCCTGGTCAAATGTCTGCGTCTAGCAACTCCTATCTCCCCTACGGTAAACAGCAGCCCCTTCCTGCCATTGTGCCAGCTGGTAGTTATATGCCCATGGATGGAACCCAATTCCACAGCACGCATCGTCCGTCCATGCTACCCACATGGTATGTGCCGAACCACACGTTCACGCCGGCTCCTTCGAATCCTGGCCATGGAAGCGTTGACCCCAATGCCATACCAATACAACAGGGTACTTCAGCTACGCCATTAGCAAATCATCAGGGAGCCCGTCTTCATGGCTCGAAAACTTCCGGTGTTCCAAATGATGCTCGGCAGTATCAGCAAGGCGTTGTCAGGAATCAGTCGGTCTCTCAGGCAAGGCCCGTTTCATCGTCATCATCACAGCCAGCTGCTCAAAGACCAGCTCAAACCTCAAGACAAGCTCCCGAGAACAATAATCAGCACACACACCATTTAAAACTTGGCACGCCTGACACTCGAGGCTGGGAATTCCACCACGCCGCCAAGGTCAAAGTGCTGGGCAAAGGAGGCACTTCTAAGCACCCCGCGGATGTGACCGCCGAGGAGGCATATCCTCTACCGTCACAGAAGCTGGAATCCTGGACCCCCCCAGGTTCTGGGGAAATCCGATATCAGTACACCATCCAGGGTCAGCTTGAAAATGCAATCAAGCTGGACAAGGAGGACCTGGAGAAGTATTTGAGACATTGTCCCCGTAAGCCCAAGATCTGGTTGCAAAGACCTCCGTCGCAGCCAAAAGGTCGGGAAGATCGGCTGGACAAGATCTGCCGCTGGGTGAATTGCCCAGTGCCCAGTAAGTTGATCTCCATGCCATTCTTTCGCGTAGCTTTCGACGAGTTCCACATGGAGACGAGCACTGGTCACCGGAACCCATACAAGTATGCCATGTGCATGCATCTGTGGTGCTTCGAGCAGATGCTCGATGTTGTGCCGCTACACAACCAAAGAACACTCTACGCAGATACGCGAGACCCCCCTCCCTTGGAACGCGTTCATCCCATGTCGATTGACAACGAACATGGCTTTGAGGATATATATCTACCATGGTTCAGAGATCATCAGAGGCAGCAAGGCGATCCCCCGCCACAGATACCTCGCCCACATGTGGAGAGCTTAGGCTATGCCTTGACGAACCACCATATCACCCATCAACCCAAAGCAAGGCAGGAGACGCGCAATAAGCGGAATATGAACAAATCGGAAGACACCAGAAAGACTCTAGACAGGCATAGGGGGGATTTGGCAATGTATTGTGGCAAGGTCAAGAACGGGAAGGAAGCCAAGGTGAGGGAAAGAACCAGGACTAAGACAAGGATCAGGACCACTGTCCAGTCGAGTGAGGCAGCAGCCGCCACCGACACGGTGGCCACGGCAGACGTTGGGACACAGCCGGTGCTTCATCTGCACGGGGTCACGACATCGACGCAAGGTCAAGAGGAACTTGTCGCTCCCCCTCCCAGCGAGTATTTCGATCCCCTTTCGCAACCAGTCAGACTAGACGGTGCGGCGATGTCAACGCAAAGTCAGACGCAAGTTACAGCTCCTTGCCCTGAGGACTACTTCAATCCCCTTGACGGATCAAAAAAAATACGAAACAGCAGGGAAGCTACGGTTCAGCCTGATGTATCAAGTAGTGAAGCGCAAGCAGGAGCAGGAGCGTTTGCAACCGCCAGTCAAAGTTTGGCTCAGGAGAATGCCGAGTATGCGAGAATACTGATATCTGCAATGGATGACAGCTCATCGGAAACTGTTTGTGAGAGCGACTTGCCAGGGCAGATGCCTGACGCAGACGGCACAGCTCATGTTGAGGTCGAGTCTAGCAGCCCAACCAGAACGTCCAATGCCGCGCAAACGAGCCCTGCGGTGCAAGGCTCTACAGATATATCCGAGCCTATCGATCACCACGAAGAGGGGTCCGATTTGATGTCTGCAGCAGCTGGTGAGCGTGTTGGTGAAGCCGCGGATGTAAATTCTTGGTTTGGTTCTGATGAGGGTGATGGACCAAATGATATTGGCGATACTGAGATCAATCCTTCCCTTGCTGAGGCTGTAACAACTCATGAGCACCGGCAAGAGGCCTCAGATGCTGCTCAACCTACGGATCCGGTCGATGCCACAATGGCAGTCGGCGATGAAGCTGCAGCAGGGCCAGAAGCCATGGCCGAAGAGAACACAGAGTGGGATTCATTGCCGATGTTTGGATCACAAGAATTCTGGGATTCGCTGCCTGCGGCTTGGAGCGACCCGGCCGAGGAAGCCTTCTTTGAAGACGCCATGGCGGTGATCGACCACCAACACGTGGAGTTTGAGGACGGCGAACAGGGAAAGGAAACCATCGTTGTCGCGACGCCACCAGCGCAACCAACGCTGAAGCGCTGTCGGTCTAAATCGCCACCGCCTGCTGTAAAACGTCGCAAGCAGTTTTAAATCCAGGATGCCCGTGGTCTGTGACTCTGGAGAGTGAAGTGCGGCCCCTTTTGGGTAGCTGAGGGGGTTCCAGCGGTGTTGGGGAGGTTACTTTCTCGAGTGCATTTTCCTTTGTTCGCATCAAGGGGGTTTATGATTACATATGGAATGCCAGGTTTGCGGAAAGGCGTTGGACACGGGCGAACAAATTGGGAAAATGAGCGCACCGGTTTGTATAGCAATTGATACCGGATACCCCATGATTGTGTTGTAGAAAAGGGTTGCGGGAAGAGCCATGAGCTCAGGCACGCCTGCGTGAGTATTCAAACTGGCAGGATAGCCTTAGGATGGCTGGAATGGATCAATGAGAAATTTGAAAATAAAAGTAAAAATAAAAATAAAAATAAAAATGAATCATTCATGTGAAGAGGAAGGTGAAAGAGGGAATGAAAATGAGTGAAGTCGCACTGTCACGTGTGTCCCTGGCAGCCCTCATTCTTCTAGCAAGAGGTTTGATGCGTCGTCAGGTTACATACAACATTAGAAATACCTAAGGCAGATCCTTAGTAAACCCCAAACATATCACACAGTCTTTTCGATATTTGCCCATCATGTCGTGCAGTGAAGAAGAATACCCAAAACTTGAATTGTGTGGCGTATTGGCGCTTACGACGACGACCTGGTCGCGTAGACACACGTGCAGATGCCATATGGCCCGACCGACATATGTGCTGCACTGCAAACGCCCGCAGAAAGCGTC